>VYZM01018199.1:68050-94857 GCA_013398915.1 Dromas ardeola
TTTTTTTTGCCACCTGCAGGCACTTAGGGATTAGTTTCACCTTGGTTACTGAGCCTTTGTAGCCTTGAAGCTGCCTCTTCATATTCTCTGGCAGATGAAGCTGCTTTGCTTGAAGGCAAAAGATGGCTGTAAAAGTTTATTCAATTTCTAGCACATGTATGAAAATGCAGTTTGCATTCTACTATACTTTTTTTCTGAAATAAGCCTTTAATTAATTGGAAAAAGAATGTCTATGGTAAAAAGGTAACACGCTCCCCTACTTGCAGGCTGTATCTCCTGTTACATAGATACTAATGAAAACAGAGACTGACTTTGTTTCACTTGTTTTGATAATCTCTTATAATGGTCTCAAAGCGTATACATCTGCTTATACTCAAATAAACACTACCTTTCTTTTCTTAAGGTGCAAGATTGCCATGTCTTAAGATACATTTCAAAGGAAGAGTCAGGTGGAAAAACATCTAAGCTACTTGTTGGAGGCAAAAACGCATCTCCTTTCTCTGTAAGTGAACCACTTTGGGTGTTTTTGTTAAATAGTTGTTTCTGTTGTAATTACAGTACAAAAGTAGCGCAGGTGTACTTCTCTAAGAGATTAATTGACAGACATGCATGCTTTGGAGCTGATCTTTTGTCACATCCACCCTTGCTTATTTCCTAATGCTAGTGTTGATTCTTGGTTAAGAGAATAGCAAGAAGAACTTCTTGAAAGTTTTACCTCTTGATTCTTCAGGAAAGCTGTGGATTTAGGAAGCTGCTTTGAGGTGCAGTGTCCCGTGCTGATGAAAGGGTCTGAAGGGCCGTTAGCAATGTAGAAACGTGTTTGCCATGTCTGTGGAGATGCGATATGAGACCAGGACTGCAAGATACATGCGTTCATGGCCTGTCGTAAACTTACCCAGCTTCATCAGTTGTTTAGAAGACTTTGTTCTCTAGCTTACTCTTTCATACTGTTTTATTAGCTTTAGTTGTAATTTTTCCACAGGTCTGTTGAAATTGTTTAATTTGCAGGTAGTTTTACTGATGAATAAGACTTAAATTTTCAGGAAGATAACTTCATGATTATAGCTCATCAACAGTGATATCAAAACCACTCACTTATTTAGACACCCCAAATGCCTGATGTGGAATTCCCAACCACCTTCAATGGCTAATGTTGTCTAGCAGAGCCGTCATTCCTTAGAAGGAAAATTGAATTATAGATCAAGGCAGGAACAAAGCTTTCTCTCAAAGGACTGCTCTTGTTATGATCCTTTATTTCTATAAAATAACTTTTCACTTCTGCAGTATCCTGACACTCATTCGGTTGATTTAGGCAAGTAAAAAAAAAAAAAAAAAAAAAAAAAGAGAGAGACTCGTGATTACTAAGTAGATTATCTCAGTTGGTGATTGTGGCTTTTTGAGGGCTTATATTTCCCTTTTTCGAATAGAAGATTGTCCCAGAGCCTCAAAATGAATCTGTGTACTTCTTTTTGCTTTAGTGGAGGTGAAGGAAGAAGGAGCTTTTCTCATTTGTTAAATCTGTTGGCTTTTATAGCATATTCTACTGATTTTGAACAGGCTTATATTTTAAGGTATCTTTCTTTTGTTCAGTGGGTTTAGGCCATGTTTCACCATAACTGCTTATACTTTTTAGGTATCTATCCTGTCACCTTAGTCCATTTTCGCTTTCCAGGTGTTACATTTTTCCTGGAGAAATTAGAGAGGTGTTTTTTCTTTCCTGTTACCTTGGTTTAAGACATGCAAGAATCATGTGAATAATAATTTTCAAGTTGAATTATGCACATTAGACTCCTTACAATTGATCTTTTCATAAAGATGATGTTATCAGTGATTCAGTATGTTGTCAGAATAAAGATGTGCAGGAAGCAAGGAGGAATACAGAAAACTAATATTTAAACAGCTCTTGTGAATTAAGAGTATTTCTTCAAAGGAGAACTACCTAAAAAGTCAACTCAAGGATTTTTTTAGTAGTTTGACTTATGTTAATGATTCTCTTGGGCATAATTTTTTCCAAGTTAGCTCCTATTAATTTAGTTTCATGTAAACTCATTTTAATAAAAAAATTGATTAAATATCCTTAGACAAATCTGTGCTGAGGACCTGGCCTGAGGCTGAGCCTTGTACTGTTGTTGTTGTTGCTATCATCATTCTATAAACTACATAATTTCTAAGAACGTGGCACACAGATTCTAAACAATTTTACTCGTTAAGGTACTAATAAATGATATCTTTCTGTGGTTTAGCTGCAGGTTTGAATCATTGCTCTCCTATGCTTATCAGCCTTTATGCGTTCCTTTTTTCTCTGAAGTGTCTGAATGTGAGAATTAAAAGCAAGCTGAACGATACTGTATTGTATTAACATCAGCAGTTTATCTTCTGTTAATTCCTCATAGGAACATCTGTCTTCCTCCGATTCCTCACAGCGACTGATTTTTAATGAATTCAGTATAATGATTCCCTCAGTAATTTTACTAACAAAGAGTTATGTGTATTTCTTTTGAGTGTCAAATCTCTTTAAAGTGATGAGGGGTATTGCATTTTTAGCAAGATTTTTTTTTTTTTCCTTTTTAGTTTGATGTTTGTCAGTCTATTACAAGTGAACAGATTTTTTCATGATTTTTTTAATGCAGAAGTGTTCTCAGAAGTACAATTCTGGCAGTGTTCTAACAAGTTTTTTGACAAAAATATTTTTATACCCTTCCCTTAAGTGAGGGCATATAGATAATTTTCCTGTACTACTGGAAGATATTGCCGGTCTTTTTAAAACTAAGAACATCTGAGAATTCGCTCGCTGTTCTTTTCAGTATTGCTTTTTGGGAAGGCTTTGTAAAGACTGCAGTGTTTTGTTTGTAGAAATACATCTCTGTGACTTGACTGCTTGAGGAAAAACTTGTTGTGGAAGTGGAACAGTGCAAGGCTATAGTAGGACTCTTAAGATGTAAGGGGTTTTTACCCTTTGGCTTCACTATGTTTTTCTTCAACTGTGGTAGCTTTTTCCAGGCATCCGTGCTGAGCCCAGAAGCTCCCCTTGCTGTCATCTAAGTCAGCAGTTTTATATAACAGTGGAAATAAAGGACTGATCTGCAGGCATTTAGTAGAAAGGGGGTTACTTTATTTTTAATTCTTACATATGGTACTACAGGTTAATACGGTTGTCTTCCATTGATGTCTGAAGTCTTAGGGAAGATTTTGTAGTTAGTTGATGATATTTAAAAAAAAAAAACCCAGTATTTGAAGTGTTTTGTACTCTGAACTCAAGTTAACAAATCACTCAAAAAAATTTTTAAGCTCTCAAAGGCTTTCTGTCCACGCTTTCTCCTCAAATAAGGACAGATTCATAAAGTTAAAATTTCTGGTTTGTGTCTAAATCAGAGATCCTCATCATCTCGCTACCTCATTCTTCATGAAACTTCCTCTGTTCTCCTAACGCTACTTCACAGATTTTTAAAAACAAAAGGAAGGGCAATATGCAGATTTTCAAAATAAACTAAGTAATGATTTTAAAGTTATTCACATTATTTTATCTTAAAGAACACAAAATTATTTTTGAGAGAGAGAGAACTGCACCAAACTTCTGAGAATCGAACCTCAGAGATGTGACTGTCCAAGTGTGACAATATCGTCAGATGCTTAAATTGCTTTCTAGGAGAATTCATTTGAAGAAAAATCAGCTGCATTGCTTTTTACCTATGGCTGCCGTTTTCCCGCATCAGTTTCCATTGCTTGGTGTCATCCCAGTTGTCAGCTGTTCTGTGAGTTTGTCTTGCTTAAAACAGCTGAGAACAATTTTAAGTACTTTTAACTGTGTCAGACTCCTCTAAAAAGAAGAGCCCTTCTTTAATAAGTTGGCAGTGGTTTGACAGTAAGCGTACTTGATATAACTTCAAAATACATGAATCGTTAACTTGTTTTAAATTTTTCCTTTTTTGTCCAGAGATGTTAGATTCTCCTATGTGGCAAGTTAAGCTTTTCTAGAAGTTTCTGCAAGACCAAGCTTTACTTCTGTGGTTTTAAAATAAATTATGTTTGTGGTGCTGTGGAACTAAGTCATTAGGAGCTTTGAAAAAGAGAAAATGCTTTTAAACTACTACAAAACTCTTTGAAAGTCATGAAAAAGCAGTAATATATTTTAAGTACATTCTAAATTATTCATTTCCCTCTTCTGATCTTAAAAATCTTGTTATATCTCTTGTTTATATGATGTAGCTGTTGGGTAACTAGTTGACGGAAAATAAAATGCAGACACAGGAGTTTTACATTAATTTTAAATAGAGTTAAAATGCTAGTCTCAGGATAAAAGTGTAGTGTGATATAACTGTTTCTCTGAGTGGTGTTGACAGTCTGTAATCACTTTCTGTGTGAGGTTGATCCTTGGGTATTTTAAGATTACTTCTTCTTTATGGCTGCACTTTGTTACAGAAATCAGAGTCTGCAATGGAAATTTTTAAAGAAGCTGGAGTACCACGGAAGCAGAAGGTTACAACGTTTAATGTAACAGATGATGCCATAATTAAACCAGGTAATCTTTTTGAGCTACTGAATATTATATGGGTAATCATTTAATGTCTGCCACTTCTTTTAGATCTAAACCAAGTTATGACATGTATTCCATTTTTGTTTTGTATGGAAATTTCTGAAATTCTTATTTCTTTGTCATTGAGCACAAACAAAAAAGCTAGAAAATGGGCTTTACTTTCAAGGTGATGAGAAGGAGGCTTTTTCCATTTCCTTGCTATGTGTTTCCATTGCTTAGAAATAAGTCTAATCCAAACAAGCTAATATGAACATTGAGTTAAAAAATAAATATGCCTAACCTCGACTCACTTGTTGGGAATGTATATGAATGTTGCTGGAAGTTCTCCAATTATGGTTGTGAGAGGGCCACCGAGAAGTTTGCAGTAATGTTTCTCAGGAGCCTAAAATGGCATTTTGAGGTTTGTTTCTTCTTGCTGCATTCAGAAATAGGACTGCTGGCTGTCATATATGGTGTTTTTTCTGTCAGCTTGCAAAGTAAAATGCATGAAAACATATTATAACAAATGTTCTCAGTCAGTATTAGAAGTTTGGGGATTTAATGAAAAGTTTTATGTTTTAAGGTTTTATTAGGTAGTGTATTTAGGTTGCTTTTATTTTGTGCTTTTTGACTGTTACAGGTGTTTTCCCAAGAGTTATGTAGGGTGGGAAGTTTTAATATATTGCATCTTTATTTGCCATTGGAGAAGGTTTTTTGAAGGCCTTTTTAAGACAGTGCGGTAACTGATAAAAATCAAACCTAGCATGAAGAGGAAGCTGGACTGGCAAATGGAAGCAAAAGCTTGAGATAAAGCAAAATGCAAGTTTTCAATAAAGTGATTTTGCACTGTATATAACGTCCTTCATATACATGATTCTGTACATGATGTACACATACATGCTGCGTGCTGCTGACAGGCATCTTGCCCCAGGTGTGTACGGGTCATATAAATACAACGTGAAATAATATGAGGATTTTTATCCTTGAGAGTTAGGAGATGTTTACATCATTTCAGTTTGCATTCATACAGATTTGAAAATAGCATGAAAATGGGTGTGGACATGAAGCAATTAAAATTTCGTTTTTTTGATTGACGTAACACAGGCTGGAAACTGTTAAAGATGCGGCTGCATGGATCTTCCGGTTACAGTTCATTTATAGTGAACTAAGTTATCAATTCTGGTTTTCTTTTAAAAGCTGCTAATAAAAGAATGTTGCACTTGGATGAAAAAAATTGCTGAAGAGAAAATAAATCTTTAATTAAAATTAAAACTTTGATACTACAAGCACTTAGGTGAATGAGTAATTGCAGTCAGGTGAGTGATGTCACTGTCTCTTAGCACTACTTCTGCTGAAGGCTAGTGTATAGGTAATTCCCCAATGGATGAAGCTGTACTTCTGTCACAGTCTTTAGTTTGGGAGCACTGCCTCTTAACAAAGAGGAAGCATTGCAAAATGTTTTTCTATTCTTAATCCCATTTTTTTAAAGGAAGTGTTTAGGGCTTTGGTGGTGTTTGTTTTTTTTTTAAAAACCCTTCACCTTTTGAAGTGCTAGTACTGTAAGTGAGGCATGTTCTGTTTTCTTGCCAAGTTTGTTTATTGTGAGTCTTAACTAATTAAGCATTTTGGGCTTTGTCTCTTTCAGCGTCTGAAGTGCAACATATCTGAGTAAAGCCCCAACCCTTCCTCCCTACTCATCTGAAATTGTGCTAGGAACTGAGAAACGTGCTTAAGTAGTAATTAAAAAGCATCTGTTTTAGTCAGTAAGATTTATAAAGAACAAAAAATAATATGTGAATAAAAACAAAATTTTCTTTCCTTTCCTATGACTGTAATTTACCCTGGATGGTAATGACTGGAGAGCGGTTTGAGGATTTCAGCACTTAGTTGAACATGATCTCTCCTCTTCTTTTGAAGGTACTCCTTTGTACGCTGCTCACTTCCGCCCGGGGCAGTTCGTGGATGTTACTGCAAAAACGTAGGTTTCTAATGATTTAACATGTACGATTCATCTTTCAAATAGACTAGTAGAATATTATTTTTCCCTCTGCTTTGGCTTGAACTCGTGGCTCACAAAAGCTGAAATACAATTGCAAGGGTAGTGGTGGGAAATAGAAGTCCATTCAGCCATTGGGTCAAAACTATCTTATCTTTCTTGGCTGAGGTTTACTTTTGATTTTGAACACGGTAGGTAAACAAATAATACTATTAGGACTGTGTTTCTGCCTGTGTTGTCTGTCGCACATAAATGATTAGCATGGAAGGGCTTGACAAACAGCTTGAGAAGGAGGTGCTCAAGCTTAGCACGGGCGAAGAGGTCTATAGTGCAGCATCTGTGGTGTGTAGAAGTGGGCAATAAATGCTGAAAGGCATCAGTTCCCAGAAAGATAATTTTGATTTGGTGAAGACATGCGAAGAGAGATGTATCATGTGGACCAAAAGAAAAGCAAAAAGGTAGTGGATATATTTAGCAGGACAACAGACCTGTCAAATCCTTTTTTTTGTTTTCTCTCATATTCCAGCTCATGTCCTTGCCAGGAACGGCAAATGTTCTTTTACTTTAACGTGGGAGGAATGATTTCCTCTCAGACCACTGCGAATGCCAAATTTGACACCCTCAAGTGGCCGAGGGTGTCAAAAGGAAAACTGGCATCTTGCGGCAAAGACTAGTCATGCCTCTTCTGTTACGTCCATGATTTCCACTGCCCAAGAGAACTGAAAACTCTTATCTCCATATTTCAGAGAAGTGTATTTTTGTTGTGTTGTGATACCACGATGATGTTTTCCATTTGATGGGGCTTTTTTTATGTAACGGAGGTAATACCCAACTGGCCTTGTTGAAATATCATCCCTTGTAATTGTCTCACGTATGTGTAATGTTTATAAATGTCTAATATTATTCACAGGGCTTTGTATATATGGGGAAACCGCCCATATCAGTACAGCCAAGTAGCTGGTTCTAATATAGCTATGCCTGACTGCACCTAGGAGGGCAGTTTATTCAGAACAGGAGGTCAAGAAGTTGACTGGAATCAGTATTTTTCTGTGTCAAACTTCATATGTAATACTTAGATCTGGTATATTGCTCATTTTGCTTCTAAACTGCATTCAGTGAACAGCCTATAAGAGACAATAATTTGATTAGAAAGCAAAGCACGCTGTCATTAGGAATACAGTCATACCACATAGATTAAGTGTCACGCTTTGTTAGTGCAGAAAAGCTTTGTTTTTCTAGAAGCATTTCAAGAACTAGGAAAGTTTTTTGTCAGTGTAAGGGATACTGGTAAGAGCCACAGAGTATTGATTTGTATCTTGCTATATGTATTTGAAAATACTAGCGAGCTAAAACAGGCTGGGTTCCTGGCCATCCTCATGGCCATCCCATCTTTTAATTCAGTATTTCTAATCCATTTTCCCCAGCTACTTGTATGATCCCACTTCAGAAATTAACTTTTTGTTCATACTGCTGACTTTGGTAGCATATTACATGTAATCCTACTATACAGGTGCCTAATAGAAACGGAGAAGAAAAAATTCTTAAGCTAAAGAGAAAGATCAGATTTTTTTTTTTTAACCATGGCTTTTCTGCCAATATGATAATCTAATAAAAAGAAAATAAAACACATATATCTGTGTTTTTTAACGTTTTTCTGTGACTTACTTTCTGATTTCTACTTTTAATGTTGCTTTCTTCTTAATTTCTACTTTTCTGGAATGCTGCATTTATCATATTACGTTAACTCTTGGGCAAGAATTAAATTACTTGATTACATTTCAGTTTTTCTTAGGGTCTTTTACCTTATTCCGTGCAATTTCATCCAGTGTTGCTTAGTCTCATACTTGGGTGGGGTTTATTTTTCATTATTTTTCAGAGTGCTTTATCCATCTTAGTTAATATAGCTGTAAGTACATATTTTACAATGTTAGAAAAATATTCAAGAAATGCTTCAGTGAAGGGCAAAAAAAAATTACCTTGGGAGTGATTAGAGCATTAAGCTATAGCATTCGGGCTGCGCTGTGGGGGAAAAATGAGATGTACTTCGTGTTGTACTTGTGTTCTGAACCCCCCTCAGGAGGAGGCAGCTTCTCCCTGCAGAACAAAGAGGGAACCTGGGGAGGTTTGGTCCACAAGCTGAAATGAGCCTTTGTACGCTACTCTCTAAAGTCCCATTTTCAGAAGCAATGTAAGCACTTGGAAGCTGCTCATCTATAGGGGCATTTTGAAAGGGTACTTAAGAATATAATGCTGGGTTACAGTAGGGAGCGCAGTTTGACTTCCTCTCCTTCCTCCCGCAACTTCCATCTTCCTGATTCAATCCGTTGGGGACTTAAAAACCAATAATTCCTAAAAACTTGCTTAGTTTTTAGGATAAAAACCAGTAATACCTAAAAACTTATCACTGCTAGTAAAATTTTAGAAGTATTTTTACATGAATATGTACTCTACATTTTTAAGATTGTCAGTAATCTTATTTAATGGACAAAACACTGAAGTTTGCAATGTTTGAAATCGTATAGATGATCATAGCAGTGCTGTTCTTAACCGCATGATTAATTATTCCTTTAAAAACAGAAAAAAAGCTAATGTCACCTCAATGAGGAGAGAATATAGTGGAATATAAAGCATGTTTTAATTTTTTATCAACTCTTAATGATCCCAATGAGCAAGATATCCAGATATGCTTCCTTTTACCAAGACAAAATCAGAAGTATGCCCCTTAAAAGAGAGTAAGCTTTTCTTAGTTATTGTAGGTTGAACAAAGTACTTGCACTATGGTTCAGAAAAGTCTTGGCTAGCATCTTGATTTGGTTACCAAAATGCAAGGTATTTTGCAAATGTTTTTGTTGAAGTCTTTTGAAATGTTTTGATTCATTTATACTTCTGAAGAAAAACACTTCCACAGTAATGCGAAGGTTCAGTTAAAGAAGTATGCAGTTTGGTTTTATTTGAAGTCTCATAATCTGTTCAGCGCAGTATGAGTAGCTTTTAGAGCAGACGGTAGGCAGCGCGTCTGCAGGCTGTCAATCTTTTTTAGTGCTGAATTTTTTCCTTAGTGCTTATTTTCAGCAATTTAAAAGCTCAGTCCTTGAGTCTTATAGCTGTCTTTAATAATAAGACTTTTCCTTGGCGTTTCGGAGGTACGTTTCAAGAATATGTAAATCACAGACTCACAGAATGGTAGGGGTTGGAAGGGACCTCTGGAGATCGCCTAGTCCAACGCCCCTGCTAGAGCAGGTTGGACAGGAACGCATCCAGGCGGGTTTTGAATATCTCCAGAGAAGGAGACTCCACAGCCTCTGGGCAGCCTGTTCCAGTGCTCTGGCACCCTCAAAAGTAAAGGAAGTTTTTCCTCATGTTGAGGTGTCCCTGCCCATGGCAGGGGGGTTGGAACTAGATGATCTTTAAAGTCCCTACCAACCCGAACCATTCTGTGATTCTGTGTGATTCTGTGAATTTCCTGTGTTCCAGTTTGTGCCCATTGCCCCTGGTCCTGTTGCCGGGCACCACTGAAAAGAGTCTGGTTCCAAAAGGCTTAGTGCCTTTTTTAGGACAGCAGTAAACTTCAGAAATCCTATGGCCTGATGGCGTGGTTTAGCCCTAGTATGCTTTGGGCTAAAATACATAGCACCACCCAGAAATGCTTCTATCACCGACTGCATTTCTGTGACCTCTTTAAGCTGGTGTAGTAGAGGCTGCTGCCCCAAGGGGAGGTGGTGGTCGCTCCCACAGAGTTCCCATCAACCTTCTATCGCTGTCGCCAGCGTCTGAGTTGCGTGAAGGAAAAGATCAGTGTGACGGATTTGTATTCTTCACTGGGTTAGTTTTCAGCTGGATCAGATGCGTGTCCCAGCTTGCTGATCAGCTGAGTGAGCTTCTAGTACTAGACCAAAACATGGGGATGGGGAGAGGTGGCACCATGCATTGCAGTGGTATTCCAACGCTGTATGGAGGTGGAGCTGTATTACACTTACTTTTTCTGCCACTTCATGACCTATTTCACGAACGTTTCAGAAAAACTTTCAGGAACCTGGAACCTCAGAAATTTTGCCACTCCAAAGAAAGTGCCAACAGTAGTTTTGTTTGAAATGTGTCAGAATTAAGTGGTGATTCTGGTGTGTTTAGTGATTTATTTAAGCTTTGCTAGGTTAACAGTGTAATCCGAACCTGAAAGTATCCTCTACAGTTGTCTGAAATTATTTGACTAAATAGTTGGAATCCTTGTCCTTTACAGCATCTAAATAATTGTCTTTTAAATTGGCTAAGTTTGAAGAGTTAGCAGCAAACTAAATTGTTGCTTAATTAGAGTGCTTTATTGCAGTAGCTTTCTAAATGAAAGTTGGCTCATTAGGTACTGGCATTTTGCTTGTATCAAACCTGGCAAATGAGGTTTTGTACAAAATTAGGTGGTTGACCTGAACAGCTGCTTTCCTGCAGGTGAGACTAGAACAACTGTGTGTAATTAAACTCTATTTTTAATTTTACAGAAAGATTATTTTCCTTTCATTTAACATTTCTTTGTCTTAGTTTTGCATATCAACATTGCTGCCTGTGATTCCTTTCTGGGGCTCAGGTAATCAAGCTTCAGTGAAGCTAAGTAAAGTGACTAAATTCCATGCATTGGAAGAACAGTGGCATTATACATACCAAGTCTAATAAAGATAGATCTCGTGTATGATTTTTTTGTTCAGGTGTGGTGTTTCAGTCCTTGATTCAAGGCAAGACAACAGGTAGAAAATGTCCTAGCAAGAAATGCAACAGCGTAAGTAGGACAAACATTCCACTTCAGTGTAGGGTCTTGATTATCATATCTTAGATTGTGCATACATAACTTGATTTTTTCAGAGTGGAATCTAGATATTAATTCTGTTTGTTTAATATATTGTTCTGGATTAAGATCCCACTTTGACAAATCTTAATGTTTTTTGACAATATCTGACGTTGTCAGTACTATACCTGTTAAGAGATGTTGGAGTTGTACCTCATGCATATTTGAGTCGGTTCTAAATTAGAATTGTATTGTGTTTCTTTTTAAAGATTTCACAGATTTTAATGAAGAAAATATAGTGGGATGTCAGTAGTTAAGACTTTAGAGGGTGAAATTCTTTTGATGCATTTTGAAATGAAATTGTGATGCAGATCATCACAAGAAAAGTAATTCCAGGAGAGGTACATGTTTGGTTGGTATCTTTTATGCGTATGTTGGCTAATGTGAAATTACATAGCATAGTGTATATAGTATACAAAAATAGTATATAAATATATAGAATATACATAAAAATAGTATTTATTGCATATGTGTTAAGTATATGTTTTCATCTTTGATTTGGCTAGCTCACACTAATTTGATGTTATGAAATATTTGTTGGAAATGAACTCGCGAGACACTTTAAGTAATAAAAGATCCAGCATTCTTGGGCCGGGGGGGGAGTTCTGTTTCATTCACTTTTGCAGAATACTGCTTTAGGTTTAGTTTCAATAATTATTTTTCTTGTATTTTATTGGTGATGCTTGCTGGATGCATTCACACCCAGTAATTTTTAAGAAGGGTGAAGAGGGGAATTAAACAATTTGAAATTAATAAGTGATACTAATAGCTGACACCTGGCATCTGTTCAGAACTCGACGAGAATATATTCTTACAAGTATTTGTTAATTTTTTGGCAGAATTAAAAAAGTTTACAAAAACAAAACTATATAAATCCTTCTCTGATTTTCCGTAGTATTTCTTAAACAGCATGCGTCTTAAGTTCTCTTCCTTGTTTATACAAGATAAATATTAGTTTCAAAAGCACTTTGCATTTTATACAATTTGAAGAATGTAAAATCTTTGCATTAGAAATACAG
Organism: Dromas ardeola; assembly: GCA_013398915.1. NCBI lineage: Eukaryota > Metazoa > Chordata > Aves > Charadriiformes > Dromadidae > Dromas > Dromas ardeola. The sequence continues at coordinate 80,410 of VYZM01018199.1, forward strand.
ATAAATTTTAAGGTATGGAAAACTTACGGGTAATATTTATTTTTTGCATATAGTAGAGAAATCCACCACTTGTCTGAGAACAGATCAGTTACATCAAGGTGGACTTAGATTGAAAAAACACCGTTCTTCTAGAATGATTGAAGTGTATTGGCTGAGCTACTAAGTGCCTTGTTGAACACTCATACAGTCATAGAATGGTTTGGGCGGTCCTCCTTTCTAAATTTGGTTTAAACAGATGTTAGTAGTTCCTTACTTCATTTTAAATTTGACATTTGATTTACATAATCCTGTAGCTTTTATTCTGGTTCCAGCTTTATTTCAGATAGAGCATGCGTTTAGGAAGAAATATAAACTGTGTAATTGTTTTTTATCTTGACATGTGTTTGAAGAACATTATACGTTGTTTATTCTTTTAAAGAAATCAAAAACTCCAAAATGAAATAAAACTATAGCAGCTTCTTAATTAATAAAAACTTGTTCTTATTTGCAATCACGATGGTGACTGAGTTATGTTGAATAGAAAATTAATGTGCAAAAAGTTGTAAGATGAAGTGTATTTGTAGGTAATTCGGAGACCTTCGTTCAGTTCTTCACAAATGAAAAACCAAAACTATTCTAAAAAATTCTTGAACTACTGTGATGAAAGAACCTTGGTAGATAATAAAGCATTATACATTATGAAATACCCTAATTTCAGCATTGAGATGCCTTTTCTTGACTTTAGCCAGGTATTTCAGAGCACCAGAGTGCTCTTTTCCAGTCTGGCCACACTTTCTATAAATTTCCTAAGGCTTCAGTATTGTAAAGTCTGAGTCTTTGTTCACTGATAAATGCATGTGTGATTGGAAAGACCAAAAAGTAGATGAGCGTAGTCTATTGCATGAATCATTAAACACTAGCAACTCTATCTTGTGGTATAATCACTTCTTCTTGAAGATACCTTACAGTACGTGATGAAGTAAACCTTTATTTTTTCAAAATGCAAATACTATAAATATTACAAATTTTAACTATTAGATATTACAAATATTTAATAGTACAAATTTTATTTACATATTTACTTACAAATATTAACTCTTTCTTACATTTTTGTATCTTACTAAAAAGTACAATGAACGGTATTCTAAATTGTTCGTGTCTAAAACTAAACAGTCTGAATGAAATATGGAAGTGGTTTCATGACATCAGGGATTTATGCTTTTTGATTGAAGTTGACGGTACTGTTTTCTTCCAAAATGGTTGCTTTCTGTGGTGGTACGGTTTTCTCTGAATTGCAAGTACATATCTGCAGCTGAAGAATTAATCATGCCCCCAGTCTGCTCGCTCTGGTAACTGCACAGCTGTTGTTATGCGACCCACTTGCAGTTGGTTTTGGAGAGTTTGCTGATTCCGTCTTCCAGCTAGAGATGCCAGAAGTCTACTTGGAAAATACAGCCAATAATAGAAAGTTTTAAAGAAAAAAAAAATAGCATTTTGGCAGAACAGATACAAGTTTTCCTGTAGTTTAGTTTCTGCTGCATATTTCAAAGCTACTAATCCCTCAGCAACCTGCAGGCATAGAGAAAGACTAATTTTGAGCCTCTCTTAAATCATATTTTTCAAACCATTTTTTACAATTATTGCTGTTCCTTATTGCAAGCTTTCAAAATAAGGTGATTCATGAGAAACTGGTGTAACAAAGCCTTGCATCCTTTGGATTTCTGTTTTGTGTTCCTGATCCCAGGTAACCCTGGTCTTCCTGTGCCTTCAGCTCCCCTTCGTGGCCCTGACCCTCTTCATATCCTGGTGTTGTACCGCTGTCTGCTGGCCTGGAAAGACTCTCTTGCTGGTGGCAAACTCTTGCAAGCCTGGCCAGCTGGCAAGCCAAGGGAACAGATCACTACTTTGATGATGTTTTTCCTTGGTTACTTGTAGGAAAGGAGAAAAAAAAAAAATTAGGACCTTCTAACCAATGATTTTGACTTCAAACAATCACGTATCTTTCTTCTGTGCCAAATTTAACTGGAATTGACGACTAGGTTCTGAGCAGGGAAGGGGAAAACCAAGAGACGGACACCACGGTTGCATAAGTCTTGTTTCATTACGATTCTGTGGCTCTAGAGAGTCTTTCCATTTGTGGTTGGTTGTGGCTGTAGTTTGACTTGCTCTAGGCAACTAGGCCAGGAATCAGAGAATTATTCAAGTGGAAGAGGAAAGAATCCATTTCTTGCGAATGTTTTGGGGTTTTTTCTTATATTTGTATGTTTTCTCTAGTTTTTAATTGTAGCGCTTTTCTGATCGGGGGGGTCAGCAAAATGTAGTCCATACATACAGCGAGCTGTATGCATGCTCGTGTCCGATTTTGCTGTGTTTGGTTGGAAGGTTCTAATGCTTGAACTAATAGGACCATGACATTGCAAAGTGCATTAGCAGAGAGAGGATTTCTGTAAATTGGAGGAAAAGGATCATCTTGTTAAATTAATTAAATAATCAGTGCAGCCATAAAGCCCGTGGTCAGACTTTTCCTTCTGGAAACAGACAGTGCCGGTTTAAACGCACACTTTAATCGGCTTTTCTTTTGTGTGGTGGTGAGGCAGTTTTTCCTATTGAGTCTGTCCCTGCAGTAAACGGAGAACTCCAAAGCCAGTAATACTATCACATGCCTCAAGGATTAAGGCATAGACTCTGAAAATATGCTTTGTTTGTTACTGTGTTTTAGACCTTATTTGTCAGCTGTGTTCAGTGTTTTTACTACACACAAAATTGTTTTCAAGAGATGAGTCTATTGTAGTTTGGAAAAGAAATGTTCCTTGGTTTATTTTCATGCTAGTCTAAGCAGCCATCTCTTTCCTCTCTTGATGCTTAGGGCCCATCATTAAGTTTTGGTATGTGTTATTACACAGTTACCTTTTAGTTGGGTTTTTTTGGTTTTGTTTATTTGTTCTGGTGTCCAGTTGGTGAAAGCTTCATTACGGTACCATGTATTGAGGACCATCACAGCAAGGAACATTTTATGTTAGTCTTTTTGCCTACTTGAGTCTCTTCTAGTGCTTCTCATTCTGTAAAGCAACCTTTAAGTATTGCACTAGAATGTGTTTACAGTATAAAATACAGATTTTTTTTTTTTTTTTCTCTGCTGAGCTTTAGTAAAGGTAAAAAGATCATGATGCTGACTGAAATTATTGGTTATTGCTAGAAGCCTTAAGTCTGACTAACCCAGGTTTGTTTCTTAATTATTTTTCTTTTTAGAATTGGTAAAGGATTTCAAGGTGTCATGAAAAGGTGGGGATTTAAAGGTCAGCCTGCGAGCCACGGCCAGACAAAAACTCACCGGCGTCCTGGGGCCATATCTACCAATGTGAGGATTCTTATTTCCTGTTTAAACATTCTTCGGTATTTTTAGAACTGCTTACTAAAATTGAACAATTTCACAATCACTAGCTGTTACCATCTACTCCATGGTAGCAGAGAATCCCAGCTGTTTCAAAGGAAGTTTAGAAACCTGTATAATGAGCAATTAGGATAGATGTTCTCTTATGCCTCGATTTATGAATATTCGATATTGCTGGTAAGTGAGCAAACATATTTAACTGAGCAAATTGTGGTATTTTGTAGTATAGCTAAGAGAAATAGTCTTAATGCTTCAAAGAGAGTTCTAAGAATCTTTTACCACAGCATTTATAGATTGGAGAGGATTTACCCATTATTTTATGCTGCAGATACTGTACTATTCTTTGGAACCTTAGTTTCTTTTGTCACTTTGCCTGCCTTGTGTAGCTGGTTAATGAACTCTTTGATTCCCAGAATAGTTTGTTGGCTTCTAAGTATTTTTAAGCAGAGTACAGACTAATATTTTTAAGTTTCAAACTATAAATGATATTAGTTTGAAAGCTCTTTGGAACAGATTCATTTAAAACTGTCCCTATAAAGGTTGCACAATATTTAGGCTGAACTGAGGGATTTTTGCAAACTAGCTTCATGATACAGAATTAAGACCAACTGAGTCACAGTCATGAACCTGAATTGTCTGTAATTTTCTTAAAGAAATTAAAATAGAAATTAAAAAAATATTAATATGATCAAGAGATTAGTAAAAGCAAAAAGGCACCAGGCAATGAAGTTAGAGTAATTGAGACTGTAATAGCATACAGTACTGATTTATAGTCCTTCATTTCAGCTGGGAAATGAATTCTACACCTTGCACTGTTCTCTCTGAGGACTGAAGAATGCAAATATTTGAACATACAACACTTTGTTTTACCAGATGGTATTCATCATTACAAAATAACCCCTCTTTACTTTTCTTTAAATTAGAATTTCCTAAGCAGTAATGCTGGATGTAATTTCACTAAGTATATAGAATGGAAATAGTATTGGAAATAGGTATGATGAAAGGGAAACAAGGTGAAAGGATGCAATAGGGGAAAAACAATGCCTTGATTTTTATTTTCCAGTCTAGTGTTGACCACCTCAGATATTTTTGCAATCTTTTGTTGTTCAGTACAGAATCCTGTCCCTTGAACTTCATTGCAGCTGATTTCCTGAAATTGTGATTTTCACGAGTTTAAAAAAACCCCACCAGCGTTATTAATGAATAATAGAGCGGTGCAGGGAACTGAGACAAATCCCTTGATAATACTGTAGAAATGAAAATTATTGCATTTATTCCTGTGGGGAATGTAATTAAAAATTCTGTTCTCAGAAATACATGCTTTAGAAAAATCTGGTTTACATCAGTATAAAATTCATGGATTAGGGAGAGGGGACAAGCTATAGTATATCTTCATTTTGGCAGCCTTACAGAGCAGGAATGCTCTGGACCTCTGTGGTAGCATCAGCAAGTAGTTTAGGCAAGTTTCCAGTTGCTACAATCTGTGGTACAGGTGAGAGTCTTGTGTTGACAGGGTTTTTAGGGAAAAAAACCCTTTTCTTGATTTTTCACAAAGTGAAAGTATGGGATGAGTGCAGATTTTGCTCTGAATCTATACACATAAAGTATTAAGCAAAGCTAAAATCTCTTTGTTGATAGAATGGTATTTATAGCAATTTTATGATTGAGGTTAAGTATTTCAGATAACATGTAGAGTAATACCTAACCTCCAATAGGAGGTATTTAAAATGCTAATCAATATTAGATGTTTTCAACATTGGAAACACCAGCTTTTTTTTTTTTTGGTGCTCCTCTTGAGTTTGTAAGTGTACATCTTGCAGTTACATGATTTTTTTTTTTTGTCCGTGTTTTTATCTAGAAAGCTGCCAAAGTTTATCGCGGAAAGAAAATGCCTGGTAAAATGGGTAACATCTATAGGACATCTTTTGGACTAAAGGTGAGTTCTGAGTATGCTAAAATGTGTGTAAGGTGGTTGCATTGCCAAGCAATGGACTTGGTCATGTAGCCTTGTGTTGGTGTACTGTCTGTCATTTCTGTCAGAATCAAGACAGAAGCATGTTGAAGTAAGCAAGCTGGAAAGACAAGAGCGGCAAACATGTGCTTCTGTTACAAATAAGTTATCTGATGTGTTTTTCACTGTGTCCCTTGACTTCTGCCTCTGAACTGGGAAAAAAGTCAAGCCTTCAGTTAATGTTTTCACGCCTATTCCACTTGTTCAAACCCAACCCAAGTCTGAGTTGTCTGAAGTCCTAACTTTATCATGGTCCTTCACTTTCACTTGCAAAAAGGGGATTATAGTTTCTGTCTAGATCCTGGTGTGTACGTAGCTGCAGCAGTTCCTCGGCTATTACACCGACTGTTCTCCACCTCTGAAGGCAACCTCTGCAGTTTGCGGAAAAAGCATATTAACTTCTAGTTTGCACAGAAAGCATATTAACTTTGAGTTTGCAGAAAAAGTGTTCTGCTTCTCTCTGCTAACCAAAACTAATGTTTTGTAACAGAAAATGTGCATGTTCAGTTGAGCACCTCACAGAATTAAGAAATAAACAAATGGTCACAGTAACATTTCCATGAGCATATTTGTTTTAATTTGTCAGGTGTGATATTTTTCAACAACTGTTGCTGTTAAGAGGGAAAAGAGACTTGGGAGCTTGGATTGGTGTGATGCCGAACAAAGAGCTGCCTTACCAAATACAGCCTGATCACAAGCCCTTGAAATCTGTTTAATAGACTGCTGCATAAGAAAGCTACGCACTCAGGGTAGCATGTGACTGAGTTTCGTGGCAAGTTTAGGCCTGTGCAGAACATTCTTCTTCCTCAGAGCATCACCTCCAGTTAGTCAGTTTGGGCTTTGCTAGACCACTGCTTGTAAAACTGGGAATTGTCTCTAAAACGAGCTCAATATCTGTTTTTTTTCTGTCTCCTAGGTGTGGAGGATCAACACAAAACATGACATTATTTATGTAAATGGGTCTGTTCCAGGTCACACAAATTGTCTGGTGAAGGTATGTTTGCTAGTTTCAACTTACTGGTATTGGTGACTCCGAAGCTCGCTCTTCCTACAGAAGTAAAAATATTGGTTGAACGCAGTTTTCATTTCTTCAGAGTCCCATCTTGTACTGCTGAATAATTAAAGGACAGTAGGATCAGCTCTGTAAAAGAGAGTGATTAATAGGGGCAGTGGGTCACCACTTACTCTAAACAGCTCATTCTTAGGTTTGCACTGAGATTGCGCAACCATGTAGCATATGATAAACTAACACAGTCCCTGTAACCCCGTGGTAAGTGTTTCAGGACTGGGTCCATCCCGTCTAACGCTAACCTGAGTCAATAGCATGGTGGTGAGATTTCCAGAATATTATTTAAGGGCTGTATTCATGAACAGAAATACACAGCAGGTATTTAAAGGTTATTCAAAGCATTCCCATACACAGTTGCAGTTACCTTTCTAAGGTGCAGTTGAGATACGGGAGGCAGTAGCTGGAGTTCACAATAACGATACGAGTTTCCTTTGCAATCAGGATCAATGTGTCAGTGTTATTTTCTGTGGCGTTCTACAGAAATAATTTCAAATCTTATAGAAAATTTTTTAGTTTTTCATAGACAGTCATAAAACAATGAAGAGTCTGATATGTGTTCTAACAATGTAAATAATCCCCATAAAAGCAAGAAAAGTACTTTTAAGGATTATTTTCAAAATAGACTTTTCTTTCTATTTAAGTGTATGATACACACCTGCAAGCACCAGTTACTTGGAGGAAGTTGATTCCGTTCTGACTTAATAGATTACAGAGTATCAAGTATCTTTATTATGAGTGATTATAAAGATTTTCTTGTACTTATACCTGTATATCTGATATATAGTTTAAAATCCTCATAAGTGTTGTAGGGATTTTAACGATGCAGTTCTTGAAAAGTTACAGATATCAGAAAGTTCAGGTGTTTTCAACTAGTTTATTTTGTTCTTGTCATATTTTGCTATGGGCACCCAGTTTCTGTTACATATTTCCTAGTTGTGGAACAGAACTCCACAGTCACTGGGCATTAAGTAAAACATTGCTACCTTTCAAAGAGGTGTTTTACACACAAAAAAATGAAGTTTGTTGTTGCGTTTCTCTCATTGGAAGTAAGACCTTTTTCAACGCGTGAGGTATATCTAAACTGCTTTGGTTGTAACGTCCAGCCCAAGCCTGGAGAGAATACATTACACATTTCTCTCCCAAAATAGTGAAAATCAGTTAACAGTTGTCCGGCAGAAGTAGTTTTCAGGATAACTTCTGCAAAATCACTGGGCATGACATCAGTGATATAGAATCATAGAATGGTTTGGATTGGAAGGGACCTTAAAGATCATCTAGTTCCAACCCCCTGCCATGGGCAGGGACACCTCCCACTAGACCTGACGTCGGACAAACCCACTACACATAGAATTAAGACTTTAGCTTGACTGGCTTTTTATCTGTATATCGGACTGAATGATCTTTTCTTCAACTGTGTTCTAAGTATTTTTTCTAATCCTGAGCCATGAACCTGATTGCTGTATGTTAGTCTTAGGTTTAATTAAGTGTGAATTTGTTGTAGGGTGTTATTTTTAAATTATAGCGTACATATACAAGCAACATAATGTAGCTGACAAAACGAGCAACTTTTCATGCCCAGACTTTATTCTTTGATCTTAATAGTACTCTTAAGCAAGAGCTAATTGTTGGAAAAGGTTATGCATCTTGTTTTCCTAGTCATGCTGTTAAAATCCACACTTACATGGTTCAGTGGCAACTGCCTGTACACCTCCCAGGTCTCTTATCTGCGAGGATACAACATTTTATGGAGCCACTGAGACTCTGAATACAGTACTTATTTCTACCAGCTCATAACTTTTATTCTAACTGTACTCAGTGAACTCATTTTTTGATTTCTGTTTTCTAGTGAGCTAAGAAAACAAACATTTATTAAACACTTGTAATATAAACTTTTTTAAAAGCAAAGCTATGTGTGTTAATACCACACATTCTTATGTACACTGTGAAGATCTCATTTAAACAAATCAATGTCCCATTGCTAATCAGACATTGCAGACTTCCGCTTGGAGAAGAACCTACTGAGAACCTACTGGAGGTTTAAGAAGCAGTCTTTTATGATTGGGTCACTTCCACCTTTTTTTTCAACCCCCTCTTTTTCTTTTCTCAGACATTCCTTTTGTTTAGGGTGGAAGGCATCCGCGTTACCACCTTGCATTTACTGGTTTTGTTCTGAAAGCAGACCTGATGTCAGCTTGAAAGAGATCCTTGAGGCATCAGTACTACCGTAGTCAACAACCTTGTTAACAGGACGCTGCTGGGCCAAGCCGTCTGAGCTTATGCAGTAAAACAACTGTGTCGACATCTGTGATGTGAAGAGGATAATGGATTTTGATTGCCATGGCAATCTGTTGCATACCATTTAAGTGCTAGCCATGTCCAGGGGTGATTTCTGTTCAGTTCACTCGCCATGGATGGTGATTGGAACTTTATCCTAAGACCAAAAGTTAAAATGGCTCCATTATGTTTTTGGGGTTTTTTTTTTTCCAAAATCTGTCATTATTAACTAAGTGTCAGAAGGCACTTTTTTGCCTGCTTTAATAAGTCTTGTACAAGATGTAGAATCTGTATTAATTGTATTTGCAAGTTACCTACATATGAAAATGTTTCGAGTCATAGTTGCCTGCAATTTAGAAGTCCAAGTATATTCAAGTATTCATTTTGGTTTACATGTTTCAGAATTGCAGCTAATTTCTTTACTAGAAATGAGGGTTGAGGATCCATGGGAAGAATGAGGGATTTCATCCCTTAGAGCTCTTTGATTAACATAATACAATATTTGAAAGATCTTGATCAAAGTGCTTCACACTCAGACTTTCATGGCTTTTTAGTAATGAATAATTCTGGTTTGAGATGAAGATACAGTAGTAGGTATTATTACTATTAGGAAATAGATTTTAAAAAATTGTTTCCACTCACATATTTGTTGTTTGGAGGGAGTATGTAATCAGTAACAGTTCATTCCAATTCTTTGAGATGGTGAGCCCATTCTGGTTTTTTTTTTTCTTCCATAAGCCATAGGAATTACATGTATTAATTAAAAAAAGCTTCCCTTATATTTTCAAATGCATCTCTGAAGAGCAGAGAAGGCTTTAATTAAAAAAGCATGCAAAGCAATACTATTTGGTATGTGTTCTCTAATTTCGGAGGTTTTTTTCTTCATTTAATCTTGCTGAACTCGTCTGTAGTATTTTTAGCTTGTGTCTTATGCTTTTTTTCCGGGGTGTTTTCTTGTTTGCAAGATGACTTTGACATCCTATACGTTGTTGTATATTTGTTTGGATCAGTAGTTGGGGAGAGAAATGATGGGATATTAGCATTCATAGTTACTGTTCATTCCACTGAATACCTGCCTATAATTAGGTAGGACTAATGTCTAGGGGATGTGGATCCTTCTGTCTTTGAGCTCAAAAAGTGGAATATCACATAATACTTTTCTCTTGTGCGTATCTCTAAGAGATATACTGGTGTTCAGTGCCTACTCTGTGTTGCTTGGTAACCATTAAAACCATGGTGCACCTTGAAGCATTTATTTATTTTGTATGTTATGTATTTTTGGAAACCTAGTGCATCAGCACTGTGTCCAGACTGAGATGAAGCACTTAAATTTTCCAAGTTTCATTTTCAGCAGAAAAAGTGCACGATAGTATGATTGATGGATTCCTAGTTTAATTAGGAATTGGTTTTCATTTGATACTGCACATTGAAGCATGCAGGTAAATAACTGACATAAGTAATGCTTCTAGCCAACTGGAAAACTAATCAAAAAAGCTTACTTTAGCATAGATTTCTTTCTCAATGACAAGGTCTAAAAAAAATTAAGAAACTTTAGCGCTATGTTAGAATGTATGGAATTTTTCTCTTACAAGAGAAATATCACAGAGTAAGCATCTGTAAATTATTGTGTTGTGCCTATCAAGATAGCCTACCTCAGGTAATACCTGTTTCCCTTGGTCTTATCTTCTTAGATTACAAGGCCTAGAGTTACTGTCCATTGTGTTGATCCTCTAGAAAGAAAGCTAATAGTTTTTTCTTTTGGGAGCTTATGACTCTCAACATCTCTCCCAAGTAAAGTTATCTCTTCAGTCGTTCAAGAGAGAAGCACAAGACTAATTCCCTTTTTAAATAGATGATTTGGAATGGAAGGGGTACCATAATATGGTATAAGAGTGGATGTTAGAGTTTATATTTGATAATGTTTTATACCTGTCCTAATTTTAAGGCACCTGATTTTCTTAGGACATTCAATGTTGATCGCTTTGAATATATCACTTGCAGTGAAAGCCGAAATTCTGGCAAATCCATGTAACCCATAGAGAAGTCTGCAGTGGTTTGCATCCTACTTATTTTGAGTCACGCTTGCCAACTAACTGCGGATGCCAGAGTTTGGGTGCACTGAGCTCAGATTAGGGACATGCAGGAGTAATGTCATGCCTTGACTTTTTTCATGTTCCCTGTCTGGTACCTTGGGCCCCATGATAGAGTTGTGTGGTGGTGGGTTTTTTAGGATTTTTTGTTGGTCTTTTTTAAGACGAAATAAGACTGGTCAGAAATTGTTCTTGAATTCAATTTTCTGTCTAGCTTCAAAAATAGTATGGAAGCTGAACTAGGTAATCTATAATACCTGAGGACCTAATTTCTAACATTCTGTATATTTAAACACATTTTCCTGTTTAGCAAACAACTTGCATTCTTTGCTGTGGTTGCTAACACAGCCTGAAGCGCTGTTTAAACTGCAAATGTGAGTTGTGACTTAAGCATCAAGTTTTGATTCTGGTTAAGGACCATATTAAGTATTTGTGATGATAAGTTTATTATACTACCTGTTATGCTGTCAGTGGATGGGACACACATACGATCAGTTTATTAAGCGTCTGCAAAACCCTATGTGACTGTTTTAAAGATTTAGTGACAAAATCCCGACCAGCTCCAACTTCAGCTTTGTCTAGTATTTTTCTCAATACGAAACTTCACAGAGAATGTACTATAGTATATATGCATTACCTGTCTACAGGGTAGTGTGCTATAATATATAGCAGTATTAATAGAGTAGCTAGGCAAGCCAAGTGTTTATGTTACATTGATTTATACAGTGAATGCTTTTATGGACTGTAGTAACCAGTTGGGCGCTCAGCCTGATTCCTTCTGTGGGTGAGAGCTAAATTCACAGGATTTTAGTAACACATAGCATTAAAACTTATTCTGATGTCATGGTGTTACTGGGTTTTTTTTTTTCCTTTTTTTAAAAAATAATATATTGAATGGAATCAGTGCTATCCATTCTGATCACAGTGGATTTATATTAGCAGGAAACCTGCAGAAAAAGACTTGTTTAAAGTTTAATGATGTCATGTCCAAGATTTTGAGTTGCAGGTGTTATTTTTTTCTTAGGGTCTAAAAGCAGTTGTGAGAGAAGTTTGTATGTTAATTATTTGTACAACCTTACTGTAAAAGTTTACCAAATCAAGTGCTTATAATGCAATTTCAGCACAGAATGTAAAAAATATTTTGTGACCTTCAAATAATTGGGATGGAAGAAAGTGAAATGTTATTTGGTACAGTTTTGTATTCTTTGCTTTGAGGCATTGTTTTCATAGAATCATAGAATATCTCAAGTTGGAAGGGACCCATGAGGATCAAGTTTTGGAGCCGTAGGGTAGGGAGAAAAGGAGGGGAAAGGGGAAAAATACTCATGGGTTGAGATAAAGTTTAATAGAACAGTAATGGAAAAGGAAAATAACAATAATAATAGTAATGGTAAAAGAACATACAAGGCACAAGTCACTCTCACTGTCTGGTGAATTGGTTGCCCAGCTCAACCTGAGCAGTGATTGCAGATTCGTGCGCCCCAGCCAGCCCTCACTTATATACCAAGCATGAGGTCTATGGTATGGAATATTTCACTGGCCATTTCATTGTTCTGTCTATGCTCCTTCTCAGCTTCTATGGGAAACTGAAGTCCCTGAATGGTATAAACATCACCTAGCAACAATTAAACCAATATGCATTATTGACATTGTTTTCATACCAAATCTGAAACACAGCAATCACTCAAAATAAAAATAACTCTATCCCAGCTGAAACAATTGTTCCATGGTTTAAGTTGCTAATAGGTACTTTCAAATGTAAAATGTTAAAAAAAAATTCCTTTTGACAGAAATGATAATGATAATATCTGTCTAACAACTTTTGAAACTTAGAAGGGAGAAAGAGGCTTGTTTGTTCAGTTTGGTAGTGATGCTCCAAGATGGTGCTTCAGAAGGAGAACTTAAATTGCATTTGAAAGCAGTGAATGTAGAAAAAGTTAGAAAGAGAGCAGTAGTTTTCACCAGTCAGAAGAAATATTGTGTCAATTATACCAATCAAAAGAAAGAGCATATCAGAAGAAAATAATTTTAACATCAGTTGCGGTTTGTGCTTCTGGGATCTGTCAAGCTTCTGAGGAGTTTGGAAAGGGCAAAATGAAATAGCATTGTACTCCTCTGAAAGCAGCAATGGTCTGTTGAAAATGTTTCATAAGAATCTACTTTAAGAATTCTCCTTATCGCACAAGAGGCACTATCTGCAAAATGCCACTTGACATTAATATGTAAAATGCGATGTTAAGGCTGAACAGAAATCTTACATTTATTTAGATAAACTAATACAGGATAAAGATTAGGCTGTTGGGTTTGCCTTCAGTTAAGAGCAGATGTCTTACTCCTAAGTCCTATGATAAGAAGTTGTTCTAAGAAAAGGAAAAAAATTTAAATTCTTTTCACTTCCCAGGTGTCCAAAACTGCCTGTAATGACACAGCCTGTATGTAAGAGCAAATGTTATTTCATTATGAGAATAATCCAAAATAACAAGAAAGTAGACACGAAAAACATTTTAATAAGATACATGTGAAATAAATAAGTTATCAGAAATAAAATCATTTGTTTTATCTTCTTAGTATTACTGTAACTCATGCAGAGACCATGGGGGTTTTTTAAGGTTTATGATGTGTAATAGGATTAGGGAATGAAAGAGAAAGGGGCAAGGGAAATAATAGGTAGTGAAGTTATTAAAACTTTTTTCATATAGAAAAAGAAACAACAGGGCTGTACTGAAAGGGAAGGATGACTTCTCAGCCTCAGCAGTTCAGCTGGCACTGTTGCAGCAAAGGTCTCTGGACTTGGACCTCAGCCTGGTCTATGCCATGTAGATGGGTAATGAAAATTGCTGTCTGCCCAGACGACAGGTACTTTAGTGTTTATGCATGGCAGTTTACAAGTGAGTAGAGAACACTTTTAACAGGGAGGTGTCTCGTAGAAGAGGATTGATATACCGAAAAGCTAAGTAGCCGTCCTAATCAATACAACTTGTGGAGCCCTTCACCCCCTCATTATCAAGCCTACAGTTGGAAAACTGTTGGAACTTCCTCAGGAGGGGGAAAAAAAAACAAAACAACAAACAAAACACAACAACAACAAAAAACCAAAAACAAACAAAAAACCCCAAACAACCAGTTTTTCAGAAGCTGAAGTTTAAGTCAACTTTATTGTGCACTTCATCTGCAGTAATCCTCATGGACTTTAGGGAAGGCGCAAGTAATAGCAGATATGAATCTGGTAAATATAGTGCTGTCAGAACAGAACTGTCAGTGGGCATAAGTTTGTTTATTTAATTTCTGGTATAAATCACAACTGTCTTATGCGGGGTTTTTGTCCAACCAAGTAAGAACAAGCTTCCTGTTCTTCAAAAGCCCACCAAAAAAATAAGAGGAAGAGCTTATCTTCTCTAAAATATAAATATACTAAATACTCTATAAATATACTAATATACTTTATAATATACTAAAATTTTGTTTAATGTATTTGTACTTTTTTTAAAAAAAAAATCCGGTTGAGCATAGTGGCTGAAAGGGATTGTTATAGCTCAGGAGGAAGATCATAGGTAACAATATAGAAATGAGGAATTTAATTTTAAATAAAACTTCATCACTTGAGAATTTGTAGTCTTTTTTTTTTTTTTTTTCT
>VYZM01018199.1:94872-109413 GCA_013398915.1 Dromas ardeola
CAAACTGCCTTTTGCTGATAATTCTAGCTACTAATTTTCTTCAGAGATTGGAGTTTCAGGGGCTAGATTTTAAATCTTTTCACACGTAGAGAGGTCAGTAAAGGACAGTTATTTCTCTGTAGCACTACAGTTCTTGGAAATTAACTTTCCTATGAGGCTTGTGTTCTACAAACTCGGGTACTGATTCCTGGGTGAAGAATTCTAGATGCGTAACTCTGCAGTCACTGAATAGCTCTGCAGTAGCTGGAGGGACTGAGTACCGCACATGCACATATCTTTGCAAAATTAGTTGCCGTAATTAGTTTGATTTGTAAATACAAAAGCATGTCTTGGTTGCTGAAGAGGTGATTACACTGCATAATATAACTTGATATGTCGTGTAGGAAAGTACTGTGGGATATAAACAGATTAAAGAAGCCATGTTAACATTTATTTTAATAACATTTTAGGATATTGAGCAATGAATTCATGAGAGTAGGATTTGATTCAGTATGATACAATCAATAAATTCTCTTCAGGTTTTTTGTTTTGTTTTGCTGTTTTTTTTAAAAAATCCTTAATGACGTGTACAAAGGCAGATTCAATAGCTGGCATTCATACAAAAATAACTCTTGATTATACATGGAATTCTTCAGATAAATGTAATGTGAATACAGTTGGGGTTTTTTCTTATGCATGCAAGGCGATTCCTTTAATTTCTAGTGTATAACTGTCTGAAAGTCTTCTGGAAGATTTATTAATCCTGCCTTTCCCCCTCCTGCTTTTTAGGTCAAAGACAGCAAATTGCCTACTTACAAGGACTGCAATAAAAATCCTCCATTCCCTACATTTTTTGCTGATGGAGATGAAAAACTGCCAGAAGACTTATATGATGAGGAGATTTTCCAGTTCACGGATCCATCTGTCACATATGCATAATGTTCTTCACATCTTTGAAAAAACACAATTTTGTTATTTTCACGAACTATGCAATGCTGTATAAGAGTAAACCTATGAATTGCAGTCTGGCCAACTGACTTGAACACTTCAGATATTGCCATTTTGGTCAGGTAATAAGATTTACCACTTCAATTTCAAACCTGTATTTAAAGCAGCAGGTGAGTCTGAGGGGCAGGTTGTAAAGCACACCAAACAGTTTGTCTACAGTGATCTTTTGTCCTCTGTCACAGGCTGTGGAAAAGTTATGGGTTGCTGAAAAACTGTTGGTTTGAAGATGGTTCCATTTAATTTTTTTAATGCTACCAAACTTTCTGTTTCTTTTTTGTGGAAAGTATGCTGGCCAACTCTGATAATCAAAAAAATTTTCAAATCTGCTTTGGCATCTGGGGGGATGGATAAATCAGATGTGAGTCCAACTTTGTGAAGAATAATCCAAAATAAAACAGGACAAGGCATTGCTCTGTAGCAGCGTGAGCTTGTTTTGTTTCCTTCTTTTCACCAGAGCTCTTTCTCTCCTTTTCCTTTAATGTTGTGTTGAGTTTAATGTAGCAGGTACCCAACAGATTTTCTAGAGGAAAGATGACGCCAACTACTGTCTGTCTCTTCAGAGGGTTCTGGCAGTGTGTGCGGTGAGGGGGTGTTCGGATGGGAAACGTTCGGTAACAACGCAGCACCAAGACTGCAGTGTCCACCTGTTTGTCGCCTTCGCTGATGGCTTGTTCTGAACTTCACAGAGGATCCCTTGCATGCTCTCTGGAAAAATATCTCCGCATCTACAGTTGTCTCTGTATTGCATTCTTACGCTGCTACAGGAGAGCTATTACAAGGAAAACAGGCCAAATGTGAAGGATTTGTCTTTATGATAATGCTTATTTTTCATCTACCCCACCTTTCAATAATAGCTGGAATCAATACGCTCCTTTTATTTTTCATCCTATGTGATTTACTTTTTATAAGTCTGATCTTCTGAATGTAGTAAATCCTCTCATGTACAGAAGCAAGTACCTGCATAACTGTCAGTGCCATCTGAGCGCTTATAAGCCCTGCAGTAGTTCAAGAATTTGCATATACTAAGCTACTGTTCACAAGACAATAAATATCTAAAGTAAATATGAGACTTCTAAAGACCTTACTATTACTATCCAGTTTAAAAGATGTTGTCCTTGTCACTATGGTGTCTCTCAGTCATTGAAGATGTTTTGAATTTTTTTGTAATAACTTGAAGAAACCTCGTGCTGTCTTAAAGAGGCCGTATATAGCTATGGGCTCGTAGCATACTGGGAGGGATCTTTACAGACTGGGGAATGGAAATGTGAACTGGTAAATATCTACATTGTAGGGTATTCTCTTATCTGGATTCAATCAAATTAAAAATGTGATTCAAATGAGCGCATCAGAATGCTGAGTAAGAGCACCGCCTTCATGCTTCCCCTTTGCCTCAGTACCACTGGCTCTGCAAGTGCAGACATCACACAGGCACAGTAGATGTGATGCAGAAAGCCCCATACATGCAGCAAATATCCCGAGGGATGTCATGATTTGTCCATGATACTAGTAATGACTGCAACCTCTCACCTGTTCCAGGTAGTTGTCATTTCCTGAGGAGGTGTTTGGTGTTCAATCTCCTGATTACAAAATAGATTTTAAAAGTTACAGCATTTCAAGTTTACTCATTGTCAAACACATGTAAATCGGGGTGTGTTCAAACGAGTAGCCTGCTGTTCTGCTCTGGTTTGTGGGATAATTCTCGCACACTATACTTCCCTTGAGGAGCTTTGTTGATACTTTTTTTTGGTTGGTTTTTTGGGTAGTTGGTTTTTTTTTTTTACTTAATTGGTAACGATCCTGGACTATCCCTGAGATGGCCACACAGAGAGATGCTTTCTCCCACCTGGTTTCTTAGCCAGAAGTTCCAGGACTGTGGGATCCTCTCCTGCAAGTTGTTATGTTTTGAGTTTGCTTTCAGTGTATGCCTTGGGAAGCACCAAGAATCCAATGTGAGCTCAAAGGGAGCCACAGTTAAAAAAAGTAAATTAAAATTAACTCTGTATCAAATGAGATTTTAGCTTGAGGGGAAAATCGACAACCTACTCCAATTCCCGTCTCTTTGGTAAGAAAAGAACTTCTCCCTGTTTGGCATAAATGGTGAAATTCCAATGATCTGATTACGTTACTTCTTAGCTTCATTGTCCAGGGAATGACTGCAGTCATTCAGGGATTTCTATAGCTAATGTTATCTTCCATTTGTTTAGCTTTAAAATTTCTGTTGAAGCCCGTATACTGTCAGATTAGTCGCCGCAGTTGTCTCTTGAAATGCGTGCTGCCTGTGAGACGTATGATTTTTCCAGATGCTGCTTGTTCAGGTAGGTGTTGGTCTCGTTTTTCTTGATATCTACAGGTGAAATCTTTTCTATCTTTGTTTTATCAAGAGTGCTTGGACACTAAAGACAAGGGCTTTCATAGCTCAAGTAAAGACTGACGTCCTGAAGGTAAGTATTTTCTGTAGAGCAGATGCAGGGTGAGATGGAAAAGTTCTGCTGATGTGAGCTCATAGTGCATCCTAGTTTGGAACAGAAACACCTGTTAGACCTGCTCTTCCATCAGACATTGGAAGGCTCATGGTGTTTTGTATTTAATTTTCCATGCGCCCCCCGTCTCTGGTCTGCTGCTCTTCTGAGTACTGAGGGGACTTTGTGCAGGAGAACGGCGTGCTGAATTTATTTCAAGAAACAAAATTGTTCGGAAGTGTAATGACACTAAATGTACTAAGCCCACCAAGTTTGTTCTTAGAAAAGGCTAAGGGTGCTTAGTGAAATATTTTTAGACTTTATCGAAAGTGCTGGAGCTGAGTAGTTATTCTTTACATCCTCAATAGGGCAGAAGGTTGTTGTGGCTTGTTGAGCAGATGTGCTTTTAAGAATCAAAGAAAAGCAGTCAAAACTGGGCAAATACTGAGTCCTCTTGCCTCGGATAGTTTCTTGTGCTCGGGTAGCCAACAGTTTCTTGTGCTAGAGGGTGTGTTCAGTTTTCTGAAAAAGCAAACCAAGAGCTCTGTTGCAAGTAGGTACCTGTGTGTTTTGTTGCTCCTCCTGAGCACTGAAAGTTTAGAGCTCTCGGGGAACATATGGCCAGGCAGCAACAAAAAGAAGCTCTTATTCCATATTACCTGCAGATTATTAAAGAAGAAGGAGCTGAACATGTTACCAGGAGTCTGAATCCTGTCGGACAGCATCTTGCCCAGTGTTGCAGTCTGGTTTGCTGTCTGAGGACGTAATTGTTGGCAAGCTCTGCTCGCACTGCCAGAACTTGCGAAGCGGTTGAGATCTGCCGTGAGTTGTGTACCTGTTTCAGCACAGAGAGAGAACAAAGTCTCGATCTCTTCTGGGAGTATAATGCTTGAAAGTCGTGCCCTCCCTTCTGTGTCCTCAGGTTGGTAAAGGGCCTGCGCTTTCCCTAGCATGTACCGTTTTGCTTTGTGATATTAAAAATCCTAAGGGGATCCAGCAAAAAGCACGAGTGCTTTTAAAACCATGAGTGAGAGTAGGTTTACTGTGTCCTCTACTTTATTACCATCTTAGCAGGAAAACAGCTCTTCTTTTCATGTATTTTCTGGCAAAACACCAACATACACTGGTGCCCATACACCCTGGGAACTTAACTGTGCCTGGAGCTGCCTGTAATGATGAGACAATGAACCAAGCACTTCCTTTATATTTAGTCCATTTTCGGCAGGCATTTGTGAATATGGGGTTGTAAACGACACGCCGAGCTGGGGTTTGGCACATCCAGGAGCGCATTACCCCCTCCTTCGGCTCTTCTGTTTGTTTGGGCTAGTGGGGTGTTTTTAAGATCACTTAACACGCTGCTTTGGAGGAGGATGGAGGGTTAAGCTTTAGCTGTATCCATGGCTTCATGGCGTGACTGCTTTGAAAAATAAATACTCTTGATTAATAACCCTTCTCAGTGGTTCTGTAATAGTACATGAATAAACAGTGGCAAGCTTACAATATAAGTTGAAGGTAAAAAGACAGCAGGAAGAGGAAATCAAAACACTCGTCTATCACTTGACAACATAATTGCAGTCATTGATGATAAACAAGGGGAGTTTATTTCCCTTGAATCCATACTTTTAAATACCACTGCTCTGTCATTATGTGAGACTGATAAACATTTTCCTTTGCTATTTTCACTTGATGTAGGGAAATGTGGTTTGTTCCGTTACCGTTTAACAAATATTACTCTAGTGAGCTGAAGGGATGACAGGAGTTTATATGTAGAATTTCACCTTCCTCTGCCCTCCATGTGGATTTCGGAGCCTGGTATGGCCCGAGCTTTTCCTGAAATTACTGTTCCCTTGCAGAATTCTAAAAATTCTGGAGGACTGAAAGACCACTGATTACAACATGAACCGTGAGTGAGGCTGATCTCTGTAACCCAGCTGCCTCCGCAATGGCCGGCAGCGGAGAGCCCAACAACCAGTGGCTTTGCACTGGCAGCCCAGTACGGAGCAGGCGAGTGCACTGGTGCCAAGGTAATTGCTTTTTAAAAGAAATTGCTGGCCCAGCCCTAGGGTGCTTCATAAAGACTGGCTAATAGAGGGGTGTTTCCTGTCCTAATAACCACAGTGGTGGGGCTCATTCATTTTAAGATTGCTGCGGCTCTAACTCTATTGCTTGGCTTGGATCGTTCTCCTGATTTATGTCATTCCCACATCTCCTTGAAATTTCATGTGGGAGTGCTTCGGTTTCATAACTGTAAGCATTACTTGTACACCGTGTCTTCTAATAATTAGCTCCTCTGCCCTTCAGTGCACAGATAGTGCTTATTAATAGCATTTAATGAGCATCTCTCACCTGCGGCAAATTGCTTTGCACTGTTACACACCATAGTGTGTAACAGCATAGTATGATTTATTTATACAGCACAATTGATGGCACTTAACAGCTGTAAAAACATGCAAAAATGCTGACCTCTCTCTGGGGTATTTATTGGTTTTGGAGAAAGCCTGCAGTTTCTGGTGGAGGAATTTAAGTCGGTTACGTGTAGCCTTGCACCAGAGAGAGAATTAATTTCAGTTGGTGCAGCTCTGTTGGGTGGGCAGTGTGGCAGCAAAACAGATAAAAAGCCGGCAGAGGCTTCCTGGGGGCTGTGCCGTAGCGTGTGTGCAGCAAGGTGTGGCGTCAGGTAGTAAAGGGCTACATTAGGACTGTTAGTCTACAAATTAACGCAGGCTGCTGACCTGCCTCATGAAGTACCCAGAAAGATGTGTGATGTGAACTGGGGGGGGTGCTGTCACACCGGTTCTGTCCCCAGTCGTTCTGTCCATGCATCTTCCTTGCATCTCTCCCCTCCTTTTGCAGAAGCGTGCGTGATCAGCGTCAATGTGTCACTGGGGTGGGCGTCACAAGAAAGATGTCCAGCAGCATCGGTGTCCATGATAACGTGAGGACTAATAACGTCCTAGTTCTCTACGCGTTTGTCCCACTTTCCTCATTCCAGTAGGATACCATGTCTGGGTTCCCACCTATGTGTATGGTTGATGTGCCGTAGCCTCATTTCTTCTTGCATACTGAAGGCCTGTGGTATGGGCTTGCTTTCTGATCTAAGTGGGCAATCGGCAATTCGTGGAATTAGAGCTCCTAGCTAGCTGCTGCCCATGATGAATTGAAAATCACTGCTTGTGAATAATTTGATTTTTGGGTTAAATTAACATTCACTTCCACGGCAGTAACTTTGAGCACTAGAACAGAACCCAGAAGAGGCAATCAGCTGAGAAAGCCAGCGCAGTTTCCAGTGCGAATGCAGACAATGGCTTTGAATTAGTTGCTGTAATCTAACGAGTATACACTGAAGATGGAGCCTTCTGCACTCTGGTGCTTATTGCTGTGTCTCTAATTCCACTGTGTAAAATCTTCTGGCATAAGCTGTACGTATTGAAGTCGAGCTATGGATGAATCCAGCTTTTGGGGATTTGGGAGGGGTGGGATTGCGATGGGAGGTTGTTAACAAACAATTGGCTTCAACCAATTTCATATCATTCAAATTGTGCTGTATCATTTGCGTCACATTTCCCTGGGTGACACGGTCTTACAGTTAGCTAAGTCAAGTTTTCATCTGTCTGTTTTCATCTTCTTCCTCGTTTCCTTTTTAAGTAGTAGAGAACCTTAAAAAATGGGGGTTTTTTTGCAGGTACTCAAAACAATAACCTTGAGGAGGGTCCCTTGGCAACCTGCTGCTCTATTGAAAAGCAGCATGATTCATCTTTCATATGCAAGACAGACATTTTATAAAACTTCCTTTTTTTATTTCTCGAAGATCAAGAGGAAAGATAAACATTGCTGAAGCAGAAGCTTTTCTGCATGTGGCCTCTCTGAAATCAATGTTCCACAGATTCACGCCAAATCCTGCCTGAAATGTGTTGTCGCTCCACGCAGCAATGAACTTGCAGCACAAATTATAGTTTTGGTGCCTCAGTCTTGTTCAAAATGCATCTGCCCAGCATCACACAATATATACATGAGAGAATTTGGCAGTGGGTGTTAAGAGACTTGCCACATAGCGCACATATTTCAAAATCGCGGTACGTTTCTCTTTAGTTACCAAGAAAGATATTTTTGTTTGCTGGTTTGTTCTCAAACAGCACCACCTCTCTCCAAATGGAGTTTTTCTTCAGGAGCTTCCATGTACCTCCTTAGGCTAGCCTGAAATTTTCCTTTATTTGGCCTGAATTTTCAGAGCTGCATATGGCAAAATAGCCTGATAGAAAAGAAACAGATTTGATTTCTCTTCCCTCATCTTCAGTTCCCTTGATCACAGGCTAACAGAGAACTGCCTTTCCCGCGTGCCACTTAAAGAGAAAATCAATTGTTTTCTGTGAAATTGCTGGTTGATTTCTACACTGCTATTTCACTCCCATAGAGGAGATGCTGTGAAATGTCCTTCGGCTCTTTGTCACCCTATCTTGGATCCGTAAGGCCACGGCTCTGAGCCCAAGGGCTATCAGCCTGCAGGCGCAGCAAGCGCCAAAGGTAGGATCTTTCAAGCCTCATTATGCGAGGCTGTTGGACAAAGTAATGGTGCAGCTGACGAAGCTGACCTGTGACAGGGCACACTGAGGACACTTGCCCACCCCTGTCACACACGTGGCGTGGAAGGAGTTTCAGGGAGGCTTTGTCTTCTCATGCTGTTGAAAAGCCAAGAAGTGCTCTCGGAAGCGCTAAGTACCCTGCGCGGCGGCTCTTCTTATAGCTGTGAACTTACACAGCTCTGAGTTAGTAGCTGAATAATCCAAACAATGCGGTGTATACATTGTGTGTGTGTGTGTGTGTGTGTGTACGTGCCTGTCCTCCAGCATCTGCTGTTTGTTCATTTCTGATCGGGAGACTCGGTGACAGGCTTTCAGGCATCGCCTGTTCACAGTTCAGTGAAACTGCTCCGGTTGGCAAAGCAGTCTGTTCTCTGTGCTCTTTGAAGAAAGAAAAAAAATAAATAAAAATAGTCAAATGGAGTCCTGAAACTTCGGTATAGACATGTAGGCAAAAGCGTTGGCCTTCCCCCCTGTTGTGCATCCCCCACAATGAGATCTATCATGTTTACTGGTGTCCAAAATGTGCACTTTGATGGGAACACAAAACTTGCGAAACGCAGCCTGTAGCAGAAATATCGTCAGGTAGTGTCATCTGTTCTCATTGAAGCCAGTGTTTTAACTGGTCATCTTCTCTTAATCACTTAATGAGCTTTATTGGGGATGATTAAAAGTAATTGCTTATTTGCAAGCATAGAGAGATCTTGACAAAACAATTTCATAGTTATTAAGCATCAAGTTAGAATAATTGCTGTTTTATAAACATATAAGTAGCTCATCTGTTAATTCACATTTAGGAATCCTAATGAATTATTAGTGCCCAACTCTTTATTTATAAAATATTTTTACAACCACAGATTCCTATCTTTGCAAATGCTGTTACATGTGTTTACATTTACGCTGGTAAGCAGTGGCTTCAAGCGAGCACAAGCCTGTGAGATCCCAGTACAATGCAAAATTTATCCCCCATCCCACAGCCTGTGGAATTTAAATAAAACAGGACAAGTGTTTTGCGAGGTCCTGGGGAAGCGGGGGCTGCCTGGAAAAGGGGTTTGAAGGAGAAGAGAGTGAATACCTGGCAGCTGAGGACTGGGCACGCCGGTACAGCTGTGCTGCACCGAGGGCACCGCACCTGAAAGCTGCTGGAGAGAAAGAGAGGAACGGTGAGGAGAAAGGTGTCAGAGGAGCCCAGCATTGCAGGCACTGGGGAAGTGTTTTGGTGATGGGCAGCTGAGGAAGGAAACACCGAGGGCAAGCGGAGGAATTTGTAGAGGAGCAGTGCAGCTGACAGGAGAGAAACGCGGCTTCCTGCTGCAGGTTGGTGGGAGGAAGGGAAGAGACTGCAAAGCCAGGGTGGACGTGGGTAGTAAATCTAGGGAGCGTTTGTAGCTAAGGACTGTGTTGAAAGGATCCGGCTGGGCATCATCTGAGGGAACGACTCGACAGAATTGGACAGATAAACTCTCAGGAGGGCAAGGCTGGAGGAAGATGGGGGAATAAAGATGCCCCCGTGCCCTCGGTGAGCATGCTGAAAAGATAAGCAGCCCTCTGGAAAGGAGAAATTCAGGCACATAAACTTCAGAAAGGGAATCTAAGCGCTGAATTATTTTCAGAGGGAAGTGCCTGCCGCAGCAAGGCTTTCGTCCCCTGATGAAGGGCAGGAATTAAATTTAAGCCCCATCCTTGGTGATTGCTATTAGTTGTCTTAAGGAGCGCCCTGCTTGCTGTGCTGGCTGCTGTGTGCTCTTGGTACCGAGAGTATCTTGGTGCGGGGCCAGCAGGACCTACAGACCTCACATTTTGAAAGCTGAGCGCAATGCGAGGACGGTCTGTGCTGAGGTGTCCATCAGCCTCTGCCCCTCGGTCCTCCTCTCATTTGTCTCTATTCGCCTCCCTGTGGCAGCGGCTGTCAGTAATTTAATAGCAAACTTAATTACTGCTTGTTGGTGTGTTATGGGCAGTAAACTTACTGCAACAGCCAACAAGAAATAGAGAAGATGCAATACATGAGATGGGTGGAGGAGGAGAAAGTTTTGGAGAAGAGGTTGAATAGAGAGAAGACTTCATTCTGCATCTCGTACGTACCCAAAATTAGCTACAGAGAAATTTTTGAGTAGAGACGGAATGCAGGATCAGGCCTAGATGTAACTATACCTCTGGTCCTTGATGTCTGTGGGATGTTAGGTATCATAGTCCCACTTCTGATGATACTTCTACAGATTCACTTGGAATTTAATGTATGTCTGACAGGCTCTGTGACTGATCACATCTGTGCCTTCCTGGCGTAGCACAGATTATGTTAACATCTCCAGAAAGCTGTTGACAGACAAAATCCTAAAAGGTGATAATATCTTAATAACAGCTAGACTTTCTTCTTCTATCTCTATTTTTTTTCCTTTTAGTATTTTTCTTTTTTTGTTCTTTTTTAATCCTTTTTTTTTATTCTTTTTTTTTTCCCCGTACCTCAGTGTAACTGCCAGCCAGCTCTGTAAACCCTGATCGTCTGTTATCAGGCACGGCAGGTTTGGTGTGACAGCAACAGTGCTTGGGTTCCGCATATGGAAGTCCACCAGTTTGAGTTTCTTACGTGAGAAACAGAGGATGCTTGTCTCCTTCATTGCAGAGAGATGGAGGGTAGACTTTATTTCACATTAATTTAACCCGCTTTTCCTCTCTGCTTCATTCAGCTTTCTTTTGCATTTAAAATAGGGAACAGCGGGGCAGGATCTGACCATTTTTTGCACTTTGTGGGTTCAAGTATTCAAAAGCAAAACTTAAAATTCTCCAAGGTTGATTAGTTTACAGACTAGAAATCGTATCCCATAAAATCTAACTCCAGATTTTATATGTTCACAGATTAAGTAGCCAAATAGTCAGAGTTAATTAAAATCTACTGTGTATATAGATTCTTAATTTCATGCGATTTCTAGCTATAATTCCTAATTTCATACTGTTTCAGTGCAAAGCCACACTTTTTTTTTTAAATCCCTGAATATAGAAATATACATTTTTGCATGTTCTGCTGCGAAGCCTGACCCAAGGGAACCTGCACGAAAGGAGTGAATGTGGGTGTACCGTCTCCACAGCGACAGTAACTCAAAAGAAAGCGGAGGGCAGGCTTTGCCAAGGCAGCTCTTCACCTGAAGGACTGGGATAAGTGGGGATGACTGGGAAAGCAGTGACTGTAAGACATGACTTGTACTGGAGGACTGCAGGGCTACGCGTGCTTCCAGCTCTGGAGAACGTGTGCTCCTCTCCAGCCAAATGCTTTCCTCTTCCGACCTCAAAACTGATCCCAGTGCTGTAACCGCCGGTGAGCCCTACGGAGCCAAATATCATGTCCCAGCTCTTTGTCACATCCTGGGAGTCCGTCACTGCTCTAGCACAGGGAAGCCTTTGGACCTAAAGATAACTCTGGCCTGAGGGCTCTGCTGATGTGGTGAGCATTATATCAAGTTATAGAAATCTGCATTTTGTTCCCCAACAGTTCCCCATACTCAGGTTACCAAGGTTGATGTATATAACAGTGTCTGCTTGGTCTCACTCCCAGCGGACAGCTGAAGACTGTTGGCCTCTGTGGTTTGCTATATTGCAGATTTACTTGTAGGACTCATTTCAGAGATGCAATGAGACGTGGATGTCCGGGTGCTGTATCTCAGGAAAGTTTGCAGCATCGTTTTGTTTCTCTTTGGTCAGTAATTCTTCATTGGTTCCCATGGGAACACAGGTAAGCCGATGCTGGGTGCCTTGGAGAACTCTATGCCCTCAATGACATTAATTATCCCCCTCAAAGTGCGTATGCAATAGAGAATTTGAGTTAAATCCAGGCTGGAAAAAAATACGGACTGGAAAAAAATCAAGCCTGGAAAAGTTTTGTTTGTATCCAGGAAAATTACCTAACTCTAATGTTAAAAAATTCAATACTTTTCTACCTTCCTCCAGTAGTTTCTGTTGTTACACTTCGTGCAGTAACTGCAGAATGCCGTAGGCTACAATACTAATTTGAACTAAGAGCTCAGGTGCTTGAGGTTTCAATAAGTTCATCCATCTATAAACTAGCCAAGCCTTTATGAGAAAGAAAGAATGAACTTCTCTGGCTGATAATATATTACTAATGGAAGCAGGAGACCTTATGTATGTATTTTGCATGGACCGATGCAGTTCAGCTCTCCTTTGTGTTCTGAGGCGATGTAGCACAGTTTTCAAATGAGTTGCAGTGGCACAGGCTGCAAAGCAACAAAGCCAAGCGAGTCCTAAGGGACTTACAATCACTATTCGGAAAGTCACAGCAAGCTATTCTTCAGTGTGGAAAAATTTCAGGCCATCTAATTACGGGGTGAGCACCACTGGCAGCGACAGTAGGAACCCGAGTGCTCGCTGGAAAATTTTCCTCACCTCTGTTTTAGCCTTCAAGCTGAGCTGTGTCTTGCCCAGTGTTTCGGCATGTGATGATTCAGGTGGGACGCGCAGGAGCTGGAACGAGCTGCGTTGCCCATGCAGTGAAGCTGCTGCCAGTTATTGACTTTATGGGGAGCGCTGACGACTCTGCCCCGAGCCCAGCGTTGTTTCCCTTTCTCGCAGCCCCCGAAGGGCTCCCACAGCCCTGGAGGTTGTTTCAAAGCTCTCTAGCAAATTGCACCATCCAAGCACCATCTTATTTACCGGGTCCATTGAACAGATAGGAGGCAACCAAACCATCTCAGCTGTTCCGAGAGGTTTCTATGCAGCAGCTCCAAGCCAGACTGGAGGCTGGAGCTCCCTGTGGGCACGGTGGAACAGCTCATCCTGCATTGCCTGTGCTAAGGGGGCTTGTGCTGCTCTCTCTGTTCATGCCCTGGACTCCAAATTCCTTCAGCAGAGCAGGGAGTGATGCCACCTCTTAGACACAAGGAAAGGCAAATAGATTTTTGCTGATGCCTTAGCAAAATGACACCACTGGAGCTGCTACAGACTTACGTAAGGAGATTTATTTGAGTGTTTGAAAGAACCAGAAAGCAAAAATAAGAAGTTAATAATTATTTCTTTTTTAAAAAGGAAACTGTTAGCAGCTTCTCACTGTCTTTCGCTCTAATTAGTCTCATGTTCGCATAAAGGTTGTGAAATCCAAACAGCATATGAAGTATCTTGTTAAATGCAATTTGTATCCAATCCTAGTCCCAGGGTCCCACAAGCGTCCAAGCCAAGAAAATGAGGGCGCAGGAGATAGGCTCTATTTGCAAGTTTAGTTATCACAGCAAGTCTTAATAATGCATTCCTTTTCATTGCAGGTTGACCACACCTTTCTTCTTACCGTCCTACATGTCACTGTCTAATTAAGGTGCAAAACACGGTGGAGAAGGTGGCTCCTGCACTTTTCAAATACTCACTTTTCATATGGCTTTTGTTGCTTAGGTTGAATGGACTTCCTTTAGAGAAAAGAGGATACCTCTGCCTTTTAAGCTGATTTGACTTATCTGCTCGCTGTTTGTTGAGGGTCATCTCTGGAAATCCTTATTCAGAATCTAACATTACTACTTACTGTCATTAATCACAGCAGCTGCAGCAACAATAACGAGTGCTGCTTATGTTACCAAAGGCCGTAGGGAGTCCGGCTGCAAAGTGTCCCTCTCCTTTGCTTCCACTGCTGTACCTCTGGGGTGGTCTTTGCCTGGAAGAGCTACTAAAGTCTGCAAGACAGGAGCCCAAGGAACTGCACCTTCTTGATGGGTCAGCCCCTCTCTGTGGAGATAACGGAGTTGAACCCTTCGTCTGTGAAGGAGGATCCCAAAAGCTGGTGGCCCCTACAGAAGAGCTGCATTGTCCAGGTCCTGGGTAGTTGGAGTTAAACCCATATCAGGTTTGAGATCAATGAAGCAAACCAACAGAATGAGAAGACTGAACAATGTGAAACAGAAAGCTTAAATGAAAATGAAGAGCCTGACTGTACTTCACGTTCTGCATGTAGTGACTGATATTTTAAAAATAAGCACCTAAATTAGACACCTATATTCAGTTTTGCTTATTTTCCAACTATGGCCTTCTCATTAGCTAGGTGTTTCAAATTATTTGGCTATTTGTTTAGGTACCTAAAATTTAGATATAAGAAATTTAAGGTGGTCTTGAAAAAAGCTCTGACCTGCTCTGTTGGAATTAGATCTTTGCATTCTGCTCCTCATACTCCTATGTGAGCTGGGATAATGTGCACAAATTGTGGCTTGGGAGGTTCAGGATGGACATTAGGAAAGAATTTGTCCACATGGGAAGAGGTTACTGAGAAGCTGTAGATTAAGCAAAGCTCAGACTAGTGTCTGAGGGCGAGTCAGAGATGTGCAAAGGATGGGAAGGCAACTGCTGCACATTGGCACCAGTGGTGCTCAGCCAACATTTCTGGGACTCTGTGAAAACAACCCTAGGCTGTCTATATTTCAAGGGTAGGCCAGCAAGTTGATCTTCATGGCTATGAAATGGCCAAAAAGAAAATGATAAACTTGTGTCCTATTGTGTATTCAGAAAGGACAGGGTTTTTCTTTTTTTTTTTT
>VYZM01018199.1:109434-124576 GCA_013398915.1 Dromas ardeola
TTTTTTTTTTTTTTTAATGAAATGAGCTATCAAAATCCTTGCTGTGCATTTCCCATCCCCAGCAAGACAATCTCACAGTTCCTGACTACAGCTGTAGTCTAATCACTAGCTGTCTTTCATACTGGAGAAAACCATGTGGTTATAACTGTGTTTTCAAACATAAAGCCAACGTTAAGATTGAGTTTATTTTTGACAATAATCTTTAGCAACACACGATGGATCTGCCTATTTCAGTGGGCTCAATCTTCAGGTTTTTCTCTAGTCCTTCCTCAGCCAGGCTCTCGCTGGGTGCATGAGCGCAGGTGAGCAGTGCTGCTGGTGTGAGTTCCTGCTCTGGGCAGGGGAGGACACGCGCACAGGCTGGCATAGCTCATAGGGATTTTACACTCATAGAAGTCACAGACCCTGTGATCCTTTGCTAGATGCCATGAGATACAGCCTCAGAAAAGTTACTGATAACTTATCATTTCCTATGCCCGTCCCTAGGTAAGCTGTCACCTCTGAGCTGCCGAGCCCCAACTCACATTCAGCCTCCCAACTTTTTGTTCCAAGAAACTGCACCAGCTTCTTCCCCACTGGAGAGCAGCTGGTTTTTCCCTGTGGGAGCAGAGCCTGGCATCCCTCACGAACAGTCCTGCTGCCCTTCACAGTGTGGAGCTGGATGGCAAAGCCAGGGTCACTGTGAATCGTTTGGGGATGCTGAAAATTAGCCAGTAGATATTGTCCTAGGTCTAGTAATGACTCCAAGTGAGAATGTCCCTTGGTAAAGCTTCCAGCCCCAGATGTTTGTCTCTGCCTCTTTAGTAAAGAGTGAACTGGTTTTATCACGCTGGTCCATCTTCCTCTGCTCTCCTCCCTCCCACCAAAAAATAATGTATTTCTCCCTCTCCCGACAGATGAATTTGATTTAACATACAGAGGCTGGAGATTTGGTCTCTCTGATTTTCACCCATGTTGGATAAAACTGGCTGTGAATTATTTATAGCATCAATCTAAGTCCATTTCCCGCCCCCCCCCCCTCCCCTTTTTACTTGTGAATTAAGCGGAGTTCAAATGAGTGTCTGCGAGAGAGGTGGTGGGAGGCTTTAAAGAGGTGAAAATAACAGGAAGGCAGCAGCTGCACGTTGGCTCCATCGGCGCAGCTCTGCACCCCCCTGTCGATCGGGGGATGGATCAACTTGCATTAATCAGAGTACAGTTAATATTAAAAAAAGCAGAGAAACTCTTCTGCCTGGGTGCCGGGTTTCCATTTGTTCTGCAGTTTAGCTTTCTCCACAGGCTCATCAGAAATAGAAAGTGCCATTGTGCTGATGATTGCTGGGTTTCTTTTCAGAGGAGCAGTAGAGGGGGAACGAGATACAATTTAGGCTTTACAATCTGGAGGTGCAGAAAGAGAAGTCCGAATTGTTGCTGTGCCTGCTATTACCAAAAATGCTTTTAACATCTCGGTAAAAGCCAACCCTGCTAGTGGAGGGGGGTGTAGGTAGCCCTGGGGTTGCTGAAATGCCCGTCCCCACAACTTGTCTGCAGAGACCAAAGGAGCAGCCCAGGTGCGGGGCTGGTTTTCGGGCCCTCAGAGCAGACCCAGGCATCCCTGGAGGATGCTGTATGAAAGATCCCACAGGCTGAGTGCTGCGGTCCACCCATCTCCCTGAAGCACACTAAAATGTTGTGTCGCAGTGGAGGGGGCCCTGGTTCCCTCTGAAAAATCTCAACTGACCTCTGCAGACAGCTCATCTCTTCCTACTGAAGCCGTAAACACTTTGAGGTGGATGTAGTTTCATCCTCAGTTGCTTGTAAAAGCCCTCTGCAGTTTGGTCGCTCTGTAAATAGCAATAACATTTAGGACCTGCTGACAAATGTGCTTGGTGCCAAGTCCTACAGGAAAATGTACTTACCACCGAGTCCAGATGGAGAATTTTGAAGGGGGTCGCAAACCTGTGCGTGTTACGCAGAGCCCAGATGAAGCTCTGAGGGAACACGAAGTGCTTGTGACCAGTGGAATGGACGCCTGAAGCGAGGGTGTTGGGTAAGGACCCAGTGTGACTCTGGGGAGGGAAGACACTCTTCATCTCTGTGCTGCTGACGTTAACCCATTGCCGTGCACCAGCAGCCCAATTCACCTGGGAGGTCTGCTCATTAGCTGGGGGCAATCACCTCCATCAGCTCACCCTGACGTTTGGGGAAAGATTTTTAGCCACCCGAGGGGTGAGTTGGTCCCTCTGTATTTGCACCAAGGAAGAGTGGCCGAAGCCTGGGGGATTTCATACTCTTGAAAGATGCAGTTGCACCTGAACCTCAAGCTCGCAATACAGGCTAACGATGCTCAGCCACGCAACAGCATCAGCTGGGGCCAAGAGAGAGCAGAGAGGAAAGTGTGGTAATGCCTAGGGAGGCATCCCTATGAGGCCACTCGGGCCTGCTACCATGATCTGGCTATGCATCAGGGCTAGTGTGTGCTGTGCGGGCCATTTTACTCTAGATGCTGCTTGGGTGAGATCATGAAGCCGAGTGGTCCCTGCTTCTCCTCTGCCCCGACACATATACTCTTAATTTGCTGCCTGTACCACTGCCAGGCCTTTTATTAGCACTAGGTGAGAGGTGGACATTTGAGTGAATGGTATAATTTTCCATTGTGCAGAAATTTTCCTTCTACCCTTGTGAGAAGGATGAGCAAGAGGCTCATCAACATGTAAGCAAAATGCAAATGACTTGTGCTTCTTCACTGCCCCGGTGCGGTGAAACAGTGACTTCTCTACGTACTGTGCATCCTTACACACAGCGATAGGTTGGTAAACTATGGCTGCGTTCAAAGCCTGATGTTGAAAACATTTTTGCAGCATTGATTAGTAGGAAATTGCACTGCAGATAACTTTCTGAAGAGATGCCTTTAATTTTCTCTGTTACTTCTGTCACTGCTAGTAAGTGCCCCATTTAATTATCATTGCTCCGTGTGCACCCACAGATTTCATCCTTTCCTCTCCTCCCATCATGAGCCACCTTCTCCTTATGGGGAAGTGTCTTAAGATGAGGCCTTAAGGGAAGAAATTCTCTGTAGGATCTTTGCAAGGTTCTTGCCAGGCTCCTTTAGGTGAGAGTAGGGTTTCACCCATCCATCCCAAAATGAGCATCTGTCACCTCCATGCACTGAAAATGCCTAAAAACTGTACCCGTTGTCAGTGGAGGCCTGTCTATGCAGATGTATCTGGGGAAGCCAGGCCAGGGTGTGATGGGTGATGTTCCCTTCTGGTGTTTTAGCTGTGCTGAACTGGGCCTGTTTGGTGCGTGGGTTGATTTTACCACATCCTTCAATGGCAGCTGAGGCTAGCTTGTGATCAAAGCCAAAATTAGAGACATGTTGTGACATTTGGAAAGGATACAGTGAAAACTCTTTAAATGTTATTGGGTCACTGAGAAAGGATGGGGTTGGTGTTGGCACAGACGCAGCACTTAAGGAGCTTGGGTGTTTCTAAATAGGCTTCTGCCCTCTTTTTTCCCTTTATACAAATGGCATTTGACCTCACTATTGTGGAGCCAGCTGGGAAAGCACAGACAAAGGAGAGCGACAAAGATCTCTTTCCAACAGCCCTGTTTTGGGAACCTACCCACTCAGGGCAGAAGTTGAGAGAAACTCAGTTTGCTGAAGAGCGTCACCCAAATGGGCACAAAGCCAGGCCAGTGCCCACTGGTCTGAAGGGCTCTCTTTGTGAGAGTTCTGTTTTATTGGGCTGTGATTCAAGGGCCATATTAATCCATTCAACGTCTGTGAAGATAGTAGTGTTAGTGTTTCCATCTGTCTTTTAACTGTTTCATAGATTTTTTTATAATGAGGATGTACTTTTGGAGGCTATTGCATGCTTCCCCCCAAAACCTGACAATTTACTATTTTTTAGTAAATATAACATTTTTTTTCTACAAGACTTGAAATAATTGTTTCTGGTACTTCTGAACTCCATCTGATTAGTTTCTCTCCATGCCTTTGTTGTTACGGCTGCCTCTAAAAAACACTGAGTGTTATGTCTCTGCTTCATGCTCTTGATTTTTATTCACGTCACTAATAATGGCACTAGTTCTGATCATAGTGACACGGCATTCCCAGCCAATGGATACATTTTCATTCTGCAGAGAAAAATTAATTGTTTGTCTAACTTCATTGGGATAAATAAAGAAAATATTATCTTACAGCCACCAACGCCTCTGCCTCGCTCTCATTAGAGTCAGTAAAAACTTCCCTCTAGTTCCTGGAGCCTTTGGATTAGGCCAGTATAGACAACGGGGCTTCTTGAAATACTAAGTATTTTTCTGCTCTCATAACTTACGGTCACAAACTTGCTAGATTTGATCACTGATGGTATTTGAAGCCAGTTCCAAGAAGATCAGTTTCAAATAAATGCCAGTTCCCTAATTCACAAGATTGTCGGGTTGTTTTTTTTTTTTTTCCTTTCATTATGCTGTATTTATCAAGGCAAGATTTATTTTCGCCCTGGAGTGCAGTCACACTCCCACTTCAATTCTGCCAGGATCAGCAGCAATCCTTGTGGAAGTGACCCTACTGTGCAGACAGCCCCGTACAGATGAAAAGGGGCTTCAGGAATAAAAAAGTCAGAAAAGGATGTGGTTCCTATCTGACTGGGATGGCCAACTGGTTGCGTTGGACCACATCATGTGTAAGGATGATTTGCACTGGTTGACTTTAACCATGGAGAAACAAAGTCCTCCTGTTTCCCTTGTTCTCCCTATCACCCTCATGCTTCCCATATCTTTGTGCCTGTATTTGGTCTAGAATAGCTGCAAAACGAGCTGAGTCAGGGTGGATCCATCATGCTTGAGGATCTGTCATGCTCTGGCTCGATAAAGAGGCCCAATGCTGGTCAGAAGGGGCAAGGGTATTCTCAGCAGCGTATGTCTCAAAGGCCAGAAACATAT
The DNA here is from genome assembly GCA_013398915.1 of Dromas ardeola. Taxonomy (NCBI): domain Eukaryota; kingdom Metazoa; phylum Chordata; class Aves; order Charadriiformes; family Dromadidae; genus Dromas; species Dromas ardeola. The sequence goes on from VYZM01018199.1 coordinate 114,361, forward strand.
GGGACAAATGAAGGCGAAGTGGGGTGGAAATCCGCTGAGATACTCTGCCAGGGCTGTAATCTAGAGCAGCCTCTTTGGCAGCTCTAAGCCAGAGCCAGGCTTGGCTCACACAGGACCAGGGGGACACATCCAGCTCCCTCTCCCACCACCCTTGGCCCACCCCTTGTGCTCAGCGGGCGTACAAGAGCACTGAGCCTGTAGAAAAATAACAGCATTGCCATCGCTTGCCAGCCTGGGACAGCGTGTTAACAAAACCAGACACATTAAAGGAAGGGCTCAACATTTTCCTGGGGAGTGCTGAAATTTAAACAATCATTTTCAGGCAGTCCTTTTCAGAAAGCCCAGCTGGGAAGACCACCTGCCTTCTCTGGGCCATTGTGATAAGATGGCAAACTATCTCGGAGCGCCTCCTCGCCACAGGTGGCTGCTCAGCTGGGTCCTCCGCAAGCCTTTTGATGTATTGGGGAATCAAAGGGGGAGACACAAAGAATAGGCAGAAGTCATACATATGAATGTGCACATACATAGACAGTAACCTTTCCTCCTCTGATTACCCTAGCAATAAGTGCTTGTGACATCAATACTTTATGAGAACGAACCATGCGCGATTACCAAGTGCTGCTTCAGAATTGCAGGTGGAGGGAGATGATTTAATCACCTTAGTTTAAGATAGTTTAAGTGACAGCTCAAGTTTTATGAAGTTACAGAAGTTGGAGGGAGTGAACACCGTACAGATAAATCATCACTTCTGCAAGGAAGTTTCCTGGTGTAAGACGCATTATATATAAATCTGTTGCATGGCTGCTCTTGGTTGTATGTTCTACTTCATATAAAATAGCACAGTGAAGTGCTTATGTGTGTTTATTTGCATATTTAAATGTGCAAATTTGCATATTTAAATGTGTGTGTATGCATATATATACAGACACATTTATATGTCCATGTACATACTTTGTATGCATTTTATGTATGTGTGTATATATATAATATACACAAGTATTTTTAGAGAGAAAGATACATATGCACACATATAGAATATAAAAGTGCTAGGATGAAGTGCTAGGGTGCTTTAACACTGACAGCTATTTTTAGTTGAGTAAATAAGAACAGGAAACATTTCTAGCGTCTGATTTCTTGCCAGCTGTTAAGATCTAGCCAAGAGCAAGAGGTATGTGTGGGTTTTGAAACCAGATTAATTAATGTTATATTTTTACTCCCAAATTATGCCTGATTTTGGTTAATTTTTGCACTCCTCTACATTTTATGCCTTACAGTAAGATTTAGCTTCCAGGTGGTTTCAGTAGGGAGACCAAAGCCTGGAGTATTTTCTGCAGCTCTGATTGCCCGTGTTGAAGACGCAGTTCAGCGGATGCAGGTGCAGATGGGGCCACAAGGGCAGACAGAGGGATGGGGACGTTGCCATCGCGGAGAAGAAGAGTCCTTTCACCAAGGAGGTATGCGAGTTCTCTAGCAATTATGCCAGAAGGTGGGGAAATAAACACGAGGAAAGGAAGATGGTTTTAAGATGGCCAGGGATAAATTCTAGCCTGAAGCAGGCTTAAGCTGTAGAGACTGAAGTACTTGTCCTTTTCAGCTGTCCTTTTTCAGCTTATGAAGCCCACCTAGCCATACGTGATGGCTACCAGGCCTATGTGGTCTCTTCACAAACTGTTCAGAGCTAACCACCGCTACTTCTTCTGTATAAATAATGGGGATTTAGCATCTCAAAACAGTTAAAATGCTGAGAGGGAAACAGCAGCATACAGAGAACATGATGAAATCAAACTGCAGAACTTGGTACTATTGGGGGTCTCCTGGGAATGGAAAGTACCACTGGCTCCTGAAATCATTGTAGCTTTGACTGGCTGCACAGATGTGTGTTGTTTACCCTACCAAAGAAAATGTTGCCTTTTAAAATGGTGTGGTACATCATTTCTCTGAAGCTGGAGCATCCTCTGCAAGGGAAGATCATGCATTTTAAAAGGGGACATTTGACCAGTGTGAAAAGAATCAAAACTGCATATCAGACAGGGCCTCTTGGCTTGGACGTCCCAGTTTTAGGAGCATTACAAAATGTCTTAAAAGCTCTTACAAGGGCTGGGTGACTGAGGACTTTCTGAATGAGCATGAAACATCCCACAGTCTTCGTTACAGTAGATCATGGGTCGCTTATTCTCTGCTATTAGCTTGAACTGGAGTGGCCCTAAAAAGCTTCCCCTATATCAGCTACTGGGAGAACACGGGGTCCTTCCTTGCCCTGCTTGTATAGGCTCCTCAGGTCGGGGCAGCAGCCTCTAAAGCTGGTCCCAGCCACGCACTTGGCCACTTTGTGGCCAGTGGAGAACAACCCCCGTCCCTGGGCTGTGAGGAGCAGGAGGTCTCGGTGACAAGCCAGGCAGGATCTGCTGGGGGTGTTCTCACGGCCGGAGGCTACAGCAGACAGGGCTGCCCTTAGCACCAGGCACACCGAGGAGGGGTTTACTGCAGGTCTGGACCATCCAAGGACCTTCCTACTGAGGGGTAAAAAGACCCTCCAGCATTTGGTCTGTCTGCCAAGCAGTGTAACACTGTCTAGTGAAGCTGAGAGCCCAGCAAAAGGGCTTGGGGCTGGGGAGAAAAGCTCTGGGATTTTTTTTTAGATGTTGCACTGAACTATAAGTACTGATTTTACATTAAACAACATAATATGCAATAAAGAAGCAATTGTGAAATCGACTGAGTTCCTTTTACCAAAACCCTTTAAAAATACCCACCAATAATGCGATCTATTCCCATATTTCCATAAAGCAGTTAACAGTATAGTTCTTGAGTAATGTGCTGTAAAGAAGCAGATACAGAAGAAATATTTGGAGCAGCAAAGATGCAAGATGCACTGTATTGTACAACATTGTATTTAAATGATCTTAACCCTAGGAGAGGAAAGAGAGCAAGAACTCAAAGCAACAGTGATAAAATATTAAAGCTTTGAGAGGCAATGTGGTAGGCAGCAGTTTTTGTAGTCATTGCTATCAAAAGATAGACAGTGAGCTTTGGGGAAAAAAAAAAAGTCTGGTTGGCTGTGATGAAATGCCTGGTAATTGTCTGTCAGTTTTAGCTGAGGAAATTAGCAAATGACTCATGGGCTGCAAGCAGGGGGGAGCTTGGGGAGCCTCATCCATCATCTCCAGAGCAGCCTTCACTTTCATACTCTCTCTGCTGTTGTTTAACTGAAGGATGATGCAAAATAAACTACAAAAGGTCATAAATAAAATGTTTCAGGAAGGTAGAGGTTTAACCCAAGCAGGCACAGCCAAGGCTGATGCTAATGGTTGAGGGTTTTTTTTTTTATTATGGCTGACGTTCAGAGGGGATTTCCTGGAAGGCTGGTCCCTGCCATGGGGCTGGAAAGCTCTGGCAGTGTGCGAGTCACAGTGAGCTGAGCAGAAGGAGCCAATGCAGACGAGCATCAAATAGGACTGAACTCCAGGGAGATCAGAGGTTTGTCTCTCCTTCCAAAGCAATGAGAATTAGGTACATAATTAATGTAGACAGCACTATAATCTCAGCTGGGAATTTCCTTGCATCTTTAGGTGAAAACCCAAAGCCTGAACAGCCCAGCCAAATGCTTCTTAGTAAGAAACAGGGAATGGGGTGGGATGTCTCAGCTCATCCAGTGGATTTTGGAAGAGAAGTGACCCATTGCTTTTGTTAAGATGCAAACTGCCCAGGCTAATATGGGGAATATACTGGACCAGAGGAGAGCAGGGAGGTATGAATAATACCCTATAATTAAGAACTGTATTAGGTAGAAGGACTGGGAAAAAAATGTGTTACTTAGTTATAGACTACAACAAGCACGATTCTCCCTCTATAAAACTAATGCTGTTCTGTTGTAACTCCATTAACAAAACAGAGTGTAGGTGGACTGGTGAATCAAACCTTGTGTTTATTTATAAAAACAACCAGATGATAAAATGTTTTCCCTGACAAAGTAACTACTGAAAATTCATCCTCTGAAATTGTGACCAGCTCTGTTTATAGGAAACATATCAGCTAGATGAAGCAAGGGCCCTTTTGAACCCTCATCCCCTGTAAATGCAGAATAGAAGCAGTCAAACTGAGCCTTATTCACTTTCTCATAAAAAACCAAATTGGTATGAGATTAATGATACCATTTTCTGCCAAAGAATTTTCCAAGAAGTGGAAATACACAAGCAGTCAGGTAACGGTAGTCTCGAACAACATGGCAGCAAATCAGTCACCCCTACATTGAATGGTAGTTTAGCAATATTGAAAAACTGCAGTTGGAAAGAACAGGTTTTCAACTAAAATACCCTCAAGAAAAAGAGCCCAGAATGTGCTTCAAATTGCCACCTTTCTTTACAAACCAGCAGTAACTATTCTGTTTCACGCCAAGACTGATACACCTGGAGAGGGGATAAAAAAACCCACCAAACTTCAATTAGAAAATGTGCTGAAGAGAACTCCTTTGATAGCAGACTACTTTGCTTTTTTCTGATGCAAAGGGTGTAAATGTTATGTTGTCTTCTGAAGTGACTGCTAAATTACCAGGAAAATGGCTGAAAATCTGTGCATTAACTTTCTAAATGGCCTAGATACATCTTTTTTATATTTTGTCTTTTGTGTTTCTTATTTATGTTCTTAAATTACAGTAGACTTCCGAGTAAGAAGTTTATAGATCTCTACTGGGGAAGGAAAAGTGGTATTTTTTTTTTTGGTAATTATGTATGATTATTGGAAAACCAGCATTTCCTGTTGTTTTTCACAGATGATACCCTTCTTACCCTTTCCACAGAAAACTGTTTTTACAGTAGATCCCATTAAAGTCCCCCAAGCCAGACGCAAAGATGAAAGTGCATTAGTATGAGAGCTAACAGAAACTCAAATGTTGCATGAATCCTATCGATCCAGGATATCTTTAATGTGCTTTTTCAGTTGTCTGGCCAGAACACAATCCACAATTATTTGACAAAGCCACATTGATTTTCCTCTGTTCTCAGCAGTCTCCGAAGGCGGGGGAGAAAGTCAACCAGAGAGCAGATGGTAGGAGGCCAGGGTCAACCTGCTGCAGAGGGAGTTGCTGAGAGTGCATTGGGTACTGCCACGCTAAAGATGCCCTCCCAGCTGCCTTGTGGGAAGAAGGAGAGGTCCAGACAGGCGGTGTTTAATCCCCAGGTGAGAAGCTTGGGCTTTATTTGGCACGGAGAACAGTACAAGATGAGTTCATGGTAAAAGGTTGGTTAATTTAGCCCTGGGAGAAACAGTCCTCTCCTGGTGAGGCCGGGCCACCTACCCATGCTGGAGGCACGTGCAAGTCGGCAGGGCTGGGCTGAACTCCCCTGGTTCCTGGGGCAAACACCTTGGCCAGCTGCTCTCTCCTCTCATAAGTGGTTGTGGTGGCTGAATCAGGATGAAAAAGGATAAATAGCTAGTGGCAGCAAGAACTAGGAGCCTGCTATCGTGGACACCACTCAGCAGCGGCTAGCATGCCCCCTGCTTTGCAATCTTTGGAGCTTTCTTGTCTCTGGTGTCTCCAGGCTGCCACCAGCCAGTACCACGACTGCATTACCTCCCTTTCCTGTGCCCCGGTGTTGCAGCAGTCCCTTCCAGCCCAAGCACTAGTCTGACTTGCTGCAGCCCCTGTGACTGTCCTTCCCTTTGGCCCCCTGCAAAACTTCATATTGTGCCTCTCTCAGAGGTTCCTCAGATGGCACCCAGAGATAAGCAAAGCGGGGAAAAGCCAGAGTCCTACCACAGTTGCAGGTCATAAAGGTGACGCATAGGAGAAGGTGGCAGTACAGCCCTCTTCAGAGACTAAAAACAGTCTTTGGTGAAGCTATTCCTGCCAGTGTGATCCAAGGAACCTGAACAAAACTGTATCCCAAGGCCAGGCTGGCTCTTGGATAGCCACAAGCCCCAAGACACGCATTGCTTAGCCAAAGTTTCGTCTCATTCCTGGCCAGATGCTTCCTTGGACTTATCAACACCTCACTGCAAGGAGACAGAGCATGTGGGAGAAGTCTGTCCCAGGTACAGTTCGGAGTTGCACTTACTTGTGATGGGCATCGTGTCTTGCAACCAGCAAGTTATCGCCTGGTGATTTTTCAGAACACAAATGTTGTTTGGTAAACACAGGCAGGGCAGCTGCCAGTTGGAAGAAGATGTTTGGAAATGACTGTAAATGAAAGGTAGATGAACAAGTACGAAGAATGCTCAGGAGACATTGGGAGGAGCAAGGAACCTGCACCTGACCCTATGGACAGGACAGATGACCAATTCCAGCATGGTGGGACATGACGCAGGCGCCAGCAGAGGTATAGGTTGTTTCCTTCCAGGTTCTGCTGACCCAGGATCAACTTACTGCTGCCCAGGGACTATTTTTTAAAGGCATTGCCTTTGGGCATCAACACCCCCAAGTGAAACAAGTCACTCTGCAATCAAGACAGTGTTTCTATAACACTGCCAGAAATTCAAAGCAGGTACTGTAAGTCAACAAAATGCTAATTCCCAAAAGGTTAATTAAACTGAGCAGGACTCATAGATGAAATACAACAGCTGACTGCTGCAATTAACTCTGGCGCCGCGGTTAGCATTAGGTGGCACTCCAGGGTGGGGGAGCTCCTCAGATGAGTTATTTTGGTACTTACTCCCTTGCAGGGGGGGGTCCTGTATATATCAGTCATTTCCTTCTTGTCAGCCTTCAGTAGATGGAAATTAGTGACACCCAATTCAGTCAACTTGGGGGGGGGGGGGGAAATGTGTTGCTTCTCTACAACCCCTCTGAACCAACACTCGTAAACACTGAGTTATGAACTATGTGACTCTATTTAAAGTTAGTTTTCTAATGTAAATGTAATATGTAAATACTGTGTATTACTCTGTGGCCATCATCATCCCTTCCAGGTAAAGCTGGAGAGAGAAGACTTAAAAACAGTTTTGTGGGCTTGGGAAGACTGGGCAATACCTTTAGCCCAAGGAGGGCTTTGAAGACAGTGACAGGGAACACAGAAAAGGGGACCTTTTTTTCCCCCTAATATACTGACATTTACTCCCAACATGGGCGTTCCAGGAAACAGAGCGCCCTGAACTTTTCTTTCTCCATCCTGCCAAAACAAATGTCCCCCACGGACCCTTCTGGGGTGTCTGGCAGGAAAGGGAAGGGAGCCGGTGGGTCCTGGTTCATGCGTTCTGCTGCAAAAGGGGCCCTCAGTCTGGGCACAGTCTCTCTTGCAAGGAGTTGGCTAGTGCCTCACTCCCCACTCTGCGACTGTGGAGAAATGCCCGGTATCCCCCTCTGATTGTCAAATCTGGGGCATTTCCAGGGATGCCTGTGGCAGAAGCAGGCAGGTCGTAGCAAGCTCACGCCCAGCGCCTGCATCCTCACATGGTGGAGGAGCCCTCCTTGCCTGCTCTGCTCCCCTCCATCGCCAAGCAGCTAGTTGAGCTGCTGCACTCCAGATTGCTCAGCTCCTGGCACTATTTGGCCCTTGCAGGTGGAGGTCTTTTGCTCCTAGTCCTGGGGAGGGGAAGAATGATGTGTGCACGGGGGTGCTGCTTTCCAAGCTGACTCGCTGAGCTGGTGAGGCAGATGGATCCAACAAAGTTTGTCTGCCCACGCTCCGCCGTTGTCTTCTACGGTGAAGAGATGGAGCACAAAACTTCCCCAGGTCCACGCCAGCTCCTGCGGGCAGCTCTGAGCTCCCTATGGGGGACTGTTACCTCCAGATGAATAGCTATTGTTGATGTCCCCAGGAGGTACCTGCCACATAATAACATCCAAGAAACTCTTCCAATTACTGCCTTTTTATAGAAATATGAGGAACAATTACATAACAGCTGCATGCAATTACTACATCAGGTGATATGACCTTTTCAAAACCAAGAAGTAATATAATTTTACAGGTAGAGCAGAAAAAAAAATTTTTCCTTCTTCTCTTTGAATATAAAAAAATAAAACCCGTGAGTTCAAAACAAAACCCATTCTTTTTTTGTAGGATTTCCTTTTAAAACACAGGTAATAGTTATTCTTTCAATTACATCTCACGCCAGTTTCTGGCCATCTGGAGACAATGGAATGAAAGTAAGCCATAAAACAAATCAGTAGTCCTATGAGCAAAAGGATGAAGCCTGTACTAAGACCTTGTGCCTTGAGGTAAAGCCCTCTTTTCTCCAGGATGAGCTGAGTTCACCTTGCAGCCTGGAACACCCATTGGCATTCTTTGTCACTTCCCCCCCTATTTTTTTCCTAATATAACTAGTGGAAATTTCCTCTCTGAAACTTCAGCCTGACAACTGCAATGAACATTGACCAGTGGCTTCAGAAGTTATTGGTAGGCACCAAGACAGCAATACTGCATTCAGATTGGCTCCTTAGGCTAACGTACAGCATAGTTTTCAAGGTGAGGTTGTAAGAAAGGCAGTGGCAAAAGGCAGTGGATAAATATGTAAATAAACAATATACAATGCAGGCCTTGAAATCAAGGGCTAAGGAGAAGAAATTTTTTTGCCTTCCTACGTCATCACCAAACAAACTTTTTTATGGTCTGGGGGTTTCCTTCTTCATCAGGGCTTCTCCCTTTGCTAAAGATTTATCCATGATTCTGATATATGTTTTTGTGCTCCCTTCTTTTCTGGACTTCATTCCCTTGATGTCTGGCAGGGCTGGTGTACAACCAGGCTGTCCTGGGCTGGTCTTGTCATGTGGGGAAGGGATGGTTAATATGGGGACAGGGAGATGTCTGGCTGGAGGATGGGGGAAGAGTGAGAATGGAGCCTTCCTTTACACCCACAAAAGACTACTCTGACTTTGAACTGGACCAAAGGTAAGCCATTTCCATACCTTTCCAGCCAACAGCCCAGGAAGAGCACCAGAGGCTCTGAAGTCCTCAACTCTAAATGCTTTTTATATAACTTCTGTGTGCATGGTTGCAATAAGCAGTCATCATTTAAGTGATTAAACATTAACTGTGAGTAGTCATCATTTAAATCTAATTCCCACAAAAATTATTACAATGTTCAGGACCCATGCCTTGCCCCTGAACCTGGTCTATGCCATACAGAGCAGTGTGGAGACAGACTGGACCTCTCCAGGTACCCGTGCACATCTTTCCTTGGACCATAAAAAGACATCAGACCATAGAACAAGTCACCATCACTCCTGCCTCTCCTGCTAATCTCTTTCCATTCAGCATAGCTAGACAAGGATGCAAATATAGATGCAGACTTGGTGAGAAGGTGGCCTGAAAGCTGATCCAGGCTGTCCTGCTTATAAATTAACTCTTCACATCCTAGTTCATTCAGCCATTTGTTTTGCTAATCCCAAAGGCCTGGAAGGTCATGATATCCCAACAAACAGCCTTCATGCTATGTTATCAGTGGCTTGTTTTATCCATTTAATTTGCTCTTTGGTATCATATTTCCCTTGGATCATATTTTCCTTCGGAGAAATCTTGTTCTGAAATAAATCTGGAATTATGCATATCTACCTAGGGGAAGCTGGGCATGGGCAGGTATAGGATGGCATATAGATGCCATCAAACCTATTAAAAGATGGCACTGTTCTATGTATTTTTCCCTAGAAGAAAAGTAACTTTATCTTTAAGTTCCTGAATGGCCTCATGAAGACCTGTAAATGTCCACTTCAGTCAATTTATATCCATGTGTCTTCCTATGGTAGTGATCTGATGTAGTTTATTAGCCAAACATATTCAGCTCCTTTTTTTGAAAGCTTAATAATTAATAAATAATGCATTCTTTATTTTTAGATCTATCTGTTAACACTCCACATAGCTCAAATGGCATATGGATGCCCAGGAGTACAAAACATTCGGAAGTCTTATTCCTCTGCTTTTTGATAATCCCTTTTCCTCCTGCTGAGAACATTTCCATCCTTGTGATTGCTTTTATGTGGCCCCATCCTCTTGCATGAAAGCAGCTACCACAAACAATATTTGAGGAGGCTGAAGGACCAGTGATGTGAAAATTGCTTTAGTGCTAATTCTACTTTCTAAATATAGGCACATTTTTTTCTTGAACACAAGGACAAGACAAGAGAAGGTGAATGGTACTGATGCTTACTTTTACTCCTTCGCAACAGCTTCTGCAATATATACTTAGGACTGCTGGGAGGAGACTGATTTTTATATGATTAAGCTTCATGTATAGGCATTTTACCTATAGGCCGTTCCATCTTTCATGATGCTGAGGAAAGAAATAT
>VYZM01018199.1:124588-162495 GCA_013398915.1 Dromas ardeola
ATAAGTGGTGGAGGAAAAAAATATGGGGGGGGGGGGTGTTTACATGTATAGGTATATGAAGAGAGAGAGAAAGAGACTTACATATATTCATCACAAAATGAGGTCTTTTTTAAAAGCACGTGGATTTAATGCTCTTAAATTGACACTTTCTGTCTGTTCAGAAGAAAGGTTTGTTCTGGGCAAGAGGCATGATGTTTATTAACATCCTTCTGGCATGTGCTAATCCTATCCCTAGTGCCAGGTGGAGTCTTTCTAAGGTTATTCTTACAGTCAAGAGGCATTACAGGCTGGACTTGCTGCTGTTGTGTTTCAGTATAGAGCAATGATGTCATTGCTGTAATTCATTATTATTTTTTTATTTATTTGATACAGTATCTGCTAATATCAAAACTTTGTTTCAGGTTACTTGCTGAATGTCTCTGCTGACACTGAGTTTTCCCTGCCAGGATGTAAGATGCATTTTGATAACATCGCCTTTGCATGCCATGGACCTGATGGATGGAGCAGTCTCTGCATTTTGATGTGGACAAGAAATAAATCCACGTGGGGGCAAAAAGAAACACAAATGAGAGCTCATAATGTAACACTGCTGCCAAAATGCTAACTCTATTCCCCAGTATGCATGGAGATGAATTACAAGTAAAATCAAAGGGTTGTGTTGTCACTTTCCATAGACTTGTAGCAATCATTTCTGAATCTTGAACAGCATTTTAAAGGCAACTTGAACAATGGTTTACAAAACTTGAGCAATGTTTTACCATTTTCCTTTAAAAGACTTTGCAAAAACCTGTCACTCACAGAATACTACAACTTAGTAAAACTGGAGATGGAGGAGTGTGGTGGTCCTTGGAGGTGCTAGGTAAGCATTGCATGTAACCCTCTCTTTTAGGTTGCTCTGCCTCCCCATGTCTCTTACCTCAACTCTCAGTTTTCTCTCTTCCTCGCTCCTGCCATGTGTAGGAGACCATAGTCTTTCGGGGACAAGATTGTCATGGGTACAAGGTCCCACCACCCTCACACAGGGCCATTGAGGTGGTTGGCATGCAGATATCCTCAGACTGGAACTGTTGAATCGGATAGTACAAAGTCCTATTAGGAGAGGCAAGATTTCTTGTGGGATCCAAAAGAGTTGGAGAAGTCTCTTGGCTCAGTGGAGAAAATCGTCACTGTATGGTAAATCCATAGGCTAAAAAACTACGACAAGTTAAGTCTCTGAGCTTTCTCCTTGGAGTGATAATATTCCTGAAAATGCTGGCTTAACATTAAGGTTGGATTTCATGAGATAGGAGCAAATAGTAACTGGGTCTTGGAGAGAAGGAGTTGTGGGGAGGGGCTGGGGGGGAAAGGGAACCTTATTGATAAAGTCACTGGGTAATATCTAGATTAGTATCTCCTTGACCACTAGATCCCGATTTCCTATGGCATATAACTGCTTTGCTATAACTCTCCTATAACTTTCTCCTCTGTGGAGTCTCCAATGTTTAAAATAGAGACAGTAGGCTTGAACTTGAAGGAAATTTTGTGGGCCAAGAAATTGTGTATTTTTTCCAGCTATATTAGACAATTTTATGAAAGGACCCCACTTTATCTATTTTCGTGACTATTTTCTGTCTGTTTTCATGCAGCTTGTAGAAAGTTAATGTTAAGACTTCTGAACAGTTATCAAATCTGCTGGAAACCGAGACACACCCCATCAAACGTTATCAAGGGAGACAGATTAAATACAAGCACAGCACAACTGTGCAAGACTTTCTTTGGAAGCCAAATTAAAAAGCATTTAAATCTGAGACAGGAGCTCTCAGAGCTTTCTGACCCAACAGATTTAGCACTACAAAAAAAAAAAAAAGAGAGCGATTCCAGCTAAAACACTCCAAAGAGGTTTATGTAATCTGCTGGCTCCTAGTGCACGTCATCTTGGCTCCCTCAAGCGGCTGGTCCCAGAGAGCGGACAGCTTTCCTTGTGTTTCAAAGCACAAGTGGTTTTTCTCTTAGCACAAGTGTTACAGGTCTCTGCTTCAGGGATCCCAGCTTTAGGCCCTGCTGAAGTGCAGCGTGCATCTGTGTGCAGCCACGCTTTGCTAGAAATTGGTACCCGGTGGATAAGCTCCACGTAGTTCTGAGGTCTCATCATCCAAGAAAAGACTGAAGGGACTGAGACAATCTATATTTTTTTTTCACATTCTTTTCCTTTTTCTTGTCATCCTCTAGAGGACTGCTTTGCCATTAGTTCTTTTCTCTAAGTTCAGAGGCAGATTCTAATGGTTTTGCTGCTGATTGCGGTAAGCCTTCATTAGCTATACTGGCTGAGGTCTGCTCTAAAAAAGGCTGGCTGGAGACCCGTGGGACAACATCCTGGCTGTAAAATCCTGAAGTTCAGCAAAAACAAATGCAAAGTCCTGTACTTGGGACAGCCCCAGAGCTGGGGCCAACTGAGGAGCAGCTCCGGAGCGGAGGAGCAGCTGAATGTGAGAAATCACTGTATCCCTGCAAAATTTAATATCAATGGGCACAGGCTGCAGCAAGGAGAACTTTGGACAGAGGAAGAAAAAAAATTCACCATGTGAGAGATCAAGTGGTGGAGCCTCCATTCTTTGAGATTTTTTTGGTACCTGGCTGGTTGGGGCCCTGAGTGATCAGCTCTGACTTGGGGGTAACCGCTGCTGTGGACTGGACTGGGAGCGGATGATCCCAAGCTCCTTTCCGATTGCTGTTTTTCTACGATTCATGAAACACATGCAGGGACTGAATTTTTCTATTGTTCACTGCAGGATTGCTTTGAAAGTACTCGCACGCACTGGTGCAGACCCTGACAGCCAGCCAGCCTGCAGCCAAGCTCAGCCTTGCTCTTGACTTCCCTCCCCACTCTCTGCCATGCTGTGTAGGGAGTCAAGCTTTATCCTAAGTGCATCAGCCAGGTTTTGACCAAAATACACACCTGCCCTCCAATGGCTGAGGCCACAAAATTGTACCTTAGCTGGCTCATCTTAAAATTCAACTGCTGTCAGCCCCTTGGAGCTTAGTATGCTCTGAGCCCCTCAGCACTGACCCAGCTGCCCAGGCTGGCTTTGCTGTCCCCATTGCATTCGAGGCTGCCTGAGCACCAAGCAGCACCTGGCTTCCAGGAGCTGCTGCTACAGCACAAACCACGTTGGAGAAACAGCAAAGTCCTCCAGGGTTGTTTTTTGATAGAACTATAGAATAGTTAGAGCTAGAAGGGACATTAAAGATCACCTAGTCCCCCCCCCGCCCCGCCATGGGCAGGGACACCTCCCACTAGACCAGGCTGCTCAAAGCCCCATCCAGCCTGGCCTTGAACACTTCCAGGGATGGGGCATCCACAACTTCCCTGGGCAACCTGTGCCAGTGTCTCACCACCCTCACAGTAAAGAATTTCTTCCTAATATCTGATCTAAATCTCCCCTCTTCCAGTTTAAAACCGTTAACCCTCATCCTATTGCTACAGTCCCTGACAAAGGGTCCCTCTCCACCTTTCCTGTAGGCCCCCTTTAGGTACTGGAAGGCTGCTATAAGGTCTCCCTGGAGCCTTCTCTTCTCCAGGCTGAACAACCCCAACTCTCTCAACCTGTCTTCATAGGAGAGGTGCTCCAGCCCTCTGATCATCTTTGTGGCCCTCCTCTGGACTCGTTCCAACAGGTCCATGTCCTTTTTATGTTGGGGGCTCCAGAGCTGGATGCAATACTCCAGGTGGGGCCTCACAAGAGCGGAGTCACATGAAACGTGAGGACACAAGGCAAATTCATGAGGGCATGAGCATAGTTTTGTTGCAAGAAGTTGCAGTGCAAGAAGCTGGAGACAGGTTGCCTCTGCCCTCGTAAGCAGGCAGGCTCTTTGAGTTCCGTGGTACGCACGCTTCTGGTGAGACAGATCTCTGAATTTACCTCCTTTCAAAAGGAAAGCTTTTGTAAGTCTCCTTTAATTTATTAGGTCTTTCCTCAAAGAGAAGCCTCATCCTACAGTCCCTTGTCAGCCACAATTTATCTTCTCTGTTTTAACAGTTTTTCATGTCCTTACAGGCAGAGGTTTTCCAGGTTTCTTCAAGGACACATAAAGATTGCTATTTAGTGCTCACCAGTGCAATATGCATTGCTTCAGGCTCGTGAAGTAGGAACGCAACTTCAGCTCTTCAGTTTGGAGACCGGATGGTAACAGGAATGGGAATATAAAGCAAAGGGGAAAACGGTAATACAAATGCTGAACTTTAATTGCACTTTTCATATCATAGAGTAAAACCTCCTGAGTGTTTACTAATTTGCCATACTTCTAAGCTAAAAAGCCACTATAACAGATGATCTCTACTTGTCACAACAAGCTCCTGGATTTCAGCATGCAGCTTTAAATGTGCACAACTCCCAGAGATCTCTTTAAGTGAAGGCTTCCCACTTCATTTATGCATCAGAAAACAGAGAAGATGCTGCAACAGGTGCTGAACAAACGTGAGTTTTTTCTTTCCTCACTTTTTTTGCTGGATGCCAGAACTCGGTATGGACTGCAAATACATGATGCGCTTCTTCAATCAGTGTGGGGGGTTTTCCTGCTCTGGTTCAAATTTTAGAGAACTTTTTAAGCAAATCTCCTGATCACTTTCCACTCATTGGTTTGCATTGTGGCGTGATTATAAAATGCACAAACTGGTGGGTTTTTTTCAGATTAAACTAAACTGGAAGATGTGGGAAGTCCCTAAGGAGTTCCAGCCTCTAATGGTCATTGACAGGACCAGACTGGAGCTCTTCCAAAGTAAAGCATCCTGACTCACAAATGGTGCCAACTTTCATCCTTATTACCAGTTCCATCACTCTACACATCTACTTCTATTGCACTGCATTTCTTGTAAATGCAGACACAGCCTTTTCTGCACTGATTTTCTGCTTTTGGCTCCTTGTGCACAGCAGAGTCTTCATTACAAGCTGGGTAACAGTTCTCTTACTCAAATAGTAAAGGTGAAAGATTTTTATATAATCTTTTACCTCTCTACTCTCAGGTTACTCATATATTGATAGACCAGGAGACTTAGAAATGGAATGAAAGTATTCAGATCCTGCGTTTTTAAAAAGTTAAAAGGCAGGACTTGTCAAGGATAAGACCAGGATATTTTCAGACATAAGTTTGGGCTCTTCTTGTGCTGATTGAGACAGCTAATAAAATTGACTTGGTATTTTTTTCCCAAGGACTAAGGTGCATACAGTACCATTGACTGTGAGGACTTGAAATGTGCTTTTTGAGGACTTGCAGTACAATTAACATCTGCTGAATTTGTAATGCTCAACAATTTGGAAAATCTAAGGAAAAATATACTTTTGCCTCAAGCATCTGGCTTTGGTCTTTGGTCTCTGGCTTTAGACTTCAAAGAGGAAAGATGTTGGTCAGGATGCCCTGAGTAATCTTCCCTTGTTGACTGCGTGCAATGCGTCAAAACAGAATAACGCATGCGAGGGCTGGGACTGGGCCCTGCCACTGTGAGTGAGAAAGGCAAAGGAAGGTGGAAAGAGAGATGCTTTCTTCACAAGCCTTGGACACCCACATTACTGTTTCAGCAGTGTGATTTTCATGGATTTACTTGAAAACACACTGCTTGGCTTATCTGGTTTAATTAGCTGGTTCACTAGTACAACTTGAAGGATCCTCCAAACATGTATCTATCTCCATTTCCCTGTGGGACGTATGATACAGAAAATCACCTGAGCAGCTATGCCTTCTTATTTGTAATAAACTCACATGTCAAAGCAGCGGTGACCCGGGGAAGTAGCCTATAGAGAAAAAGATGTATATTGCCACTGAGAACCCCAAATACGTTGAGTTATCCTTGGGCAGACGTGGCAGGATGGGTCCACCAGCATAGGTCAGTGTGGCCCCACTGTTACAAGCTGCAGCCTGGCTCTGGTGTCCACCAGATGTCCACGTATTTGCAGTGGAGTGTGACAGCCCTCATGAACCACAGTGCCCCATGGGTCTGCAAGTGCCGCAGTGCATTTTCTCCAGGTTTTGCTGTTCAGAAGTTAACCAGCTTCCCAATCCAGACAACACTTCAATAACCTTTGCTAATGAATCAGTTAAAAAAGCATGTTTCTGCTCTTCCATGTGAGGGAATTTCTGCAGACACATACTACTGACTCCCCGGAAAGACTAAAGACAGGCTTTAACGTTCCCAGCAGCCTTGTCTTGCCTGGGTAAGGGTTTAAAATCTTTCTTGAAAAGTCAGGAAATCACTGTGGATATTCTCTGAAAACGCTTTCCTGGCTAATGCACCGCTCCCGAAAGGCAGCCTGTGAGGGAGTGCCTGAGCATATAGCGCCGAACATTGTCATGCGGGAACTGTGATAAAGCTGAACGACATTTATAACACAGCCCAATATTACTCTCATGTTTGTCATGAGATTAGATTCCTGCTGAGGCATTTCTCACCCCCATTTGCATCTTTGTGGTGAGAACAAAGCAAAGACAATTGATGGCTCCCACTGGTGGGCAGAGGACAAGATCAGTCCCCTCTCTGCCAAATAATTCTTGCGGGGGTTTTGTGTGAGAATAGACGTGTGTGTATATCTTTGATTTGTTTTAAATGCTGTCTCAGTCATTTATTTCTGAATGACTTCTTTTTTATTACGTGCTCCCTATTCCAACATGAAAAGAGCTAAATTACCTCTTTCCTCCTGCTCATCCCTCCTTCCCATCACTGTGACAAGAGGACTGCTGGTTGTTCAATCATCTTGCTAGTGCCACCAGGCAGCCCACGCTCTGCTCTGTTTTGGCAGATCAAGAGGAATTCATTACTCTTTTAAAAGTGGTCAATACGTGGGCTAATAGAAGGTCACTCCAGAAATTATTCCAGTGCATAAAAATACGAATGCTAGGGATACCATCAAGTCCGCACAAACCTAGTGTGCAGTGGTAGCTTTCAACAGTGAACTGAACACACACCGAGCAAGATTTATACCATGTATGAGAGAAATGCCACCATTTTTGACCCCTGAAAACTCAATCGTGGCTTATTCCTGAAACCATTTAACCACCTGAGACTTGAATGGGCTCCTCAATACATAGAGAGGAGGTAGAGTGAAGAGAGAGAGTGAAGAACAGGGACTGAGCACAGAAGTCAAAGTTGCAGGTGGCCCTCACGAGACCAAGACTGGAGAGAAGCCCCAAGGCCAGCCCATGACATGGAATTGCTAAGAAAAATTCATAGGCTGGACAAAAAGCTCCTGGAAGATGTGTGTCTGAATTACACACCACGTCCCCCTGCTTATAACCAAGAATATCAAATATTTCCACTGAAAAAGAATGAAAAGCAGAAGGAAGACACTAGTGGATCTTTTCATTGTGCCAAAACACACTTTCATTTCATCATAAAGGTATATTTATCTTTCCAGTGGAGTTTCACATGAGAGCAGAATCTGGCCTAGGCCTGGCACATATTAAGGGGTAAGTCTCATTAAAATGCACACTGGGTACCATTAAACTACACTGATGTTAATGAATATATATGTGGCGCCTGGGATTTTAGGCAGTCTGTAGCTCCACCTCAGGAGCTTGCCTGAAGCCACTGTGCACATACACCAACTGTCACTGGAAGCCTGGGAGAAAAGCACGTTGCCCTGCTGCAAAGCAGCACTGTTGACCGTGCCCCACGCCTTACAGTGCTGAAACATGAAGGCAGCGGGGTCACAAACACCCTACTACAACCATTACCGACCCTCATTACCAACTATGAAAAATGAACGGCTTAGTGGAACAAAATGAATACAGCCCAGAGAAGTTAGCTTTAAGGAGTGAAAAAGGAGGAGGAAATGCCCTTCATCAAAAGGCTGATGAGCATATTTTTAGGAAAAGGAGATCAAGGTTGAGATGCACGTAAGAGCCACGTAAAGGCAGAACTAGCCAAGCTTCCATGTGGAGAAGAGGTGATAAATGCACTTTATTAAGTTGTTTCTAAAATTGGAGCAGATGAGATAAGCCTTGAAGGAGATACTCATTTAAGATTGATGTGGAATAAGTGCGGAGAGATAGCTGTTGAAAAGGCTGCCATAAACCAGTTCTCCAAGTTGTCATTCACTAGCACTCCCCGGTGTTTTCTAATAAAAATAATCTGTTAAAATCAGTCTCTGGAGACAGCTTGTCTTTGGCTGCCAGTGCAATTTCTCATCATTGTTTCACGTAGTAAATGCGTTTGGAATAAGTCAGGGATTGTTTGAAGATGAGACAACTTTGAGATGGATTTTTAAGTTATTGTTTTTCATACTGGCGAAGCACTTTTATACAGCTTTAAAACAGGAAAAAATGGTTACAAGTTATGAAGGAACAGGGGAAAGTCTTTTTGTTTTAAAAAATGGCAAATACTTAGTTAGAGCCGCTTAAGTTGCTGATGGATATTCCTTCCATGTACAGGTTTGCAGTACCATACAGCAGTGGAGGGATGTAGCCTTGTGCTAGCATGGGACTATGGATGTGCTGGAGCTAACGAAATGCCTGTAACCCCACAGCATAAACTGATAACTAGGAACTGCAAAAGGTACAGTGCAGACATCACGCCAACACGCTGCTAAAATCCTTGCTGACACAATTGCTGTGAAGTTAGTTACCTAAGGCAGCAAAGGCTGCAGTGCACAGAAGACAGCAGAGACCACGAGCAGCCTGGCTGGGCCTGACCATACACATGCCAGTGTCCTGGGTCGAAGGGCAGGGAGACACAGTTATGGTCCCTCTCTGCTGGAACTAAGGTCACGGAGATGCAGACCTTGGGCTGTATCCTGAACCCATGGATGGTAGGCTCTTCCTGCTGCCTCTCTTTAGTTTCCCAGGATTCAGGTAACTGCTCAGAGGGGAAAAACCAAACACCCCCCCACACACCTCCTCCCCCATTTCATCCTCTCTCCCTTTTTTTTCACAATCCCTCCTCAGTAAAACAAGAGCACAGTGACATTTGGGTTGTAAAGTGGAGCTGAACTGAAGCTAGAAAACCTTCACAAATCCACAGCGTCCGTTTCTTCTCTGTGCCGTAAACTTCTACTGATTATTTTGCCTTTAAGTTTGAGAGGTTGACAGCAGAGTCTGTCTCTTCATTAGTGGCGATGCAGTGCCAGGACAAGCCCCCAGCTTCCCTGGTGTGGTGCCAGGCCTGGGGGAGTCGTTAATAGTGATTTTTCTGAGATGGCAATTTGAAATTCCAAGCTGGTTTCACTAGTGAGCCATGAAAGTCATTTTTAACTCTTCCACATTAGTCATGATTTTGAAACTTTTAGTGGGAAAAAAAGCCATTCTCCTGCCTTTCACAGCCTTGAAGTGATTGCTAGCAGACTTCAACTGCAGGAATATTTACAACTGTAGAAATGTGCAACAACCATCTTTCATAAAAGTAAAAAAAAAAAGGAAATACTAATTTTTTTGATAAGGATGATATAAACCACGTCTCAGCTACCTGGAAATGGTTCTGCTGTTTTTCACTGAAAAAAGAATGTCATCACCTATTAAAATATTCTGACCAATTCTAAATGAGGCTTTTAGGTGCTTCTATGAAGTGCAATATATTACCTTATTGCCATAGCAGAGGCCACTTAAAAGTAAATAAGCTTTTATATGCATTTTGCTAAGGGATTTGTTCATTTTGGGCCATCCTCAGCAGGAGCAAGAGTCTGATACAGCTCCACCGGCTGCTGAAGGAGCTGGGAGATGGGAGGCTGCTTCAGACCAATGTACACCCTAAAAGCCAAAAGAGGGTAGTGGACAGCCCAGACACCCCTTGCTTGGGGATTCACCTTGGAAAGAGGGAGAATCTGTGTGAGTTGGCCAGCAGGAATTCACTTCTATAGTTTTACAAGTGATTTGCAGGCTTATATCGCTATTGTTAAGTGGCTTCCTATGGACAGACTATGAGAACCTGAGTGTGAACCATGCACCTCCAAGAAGAGACATCCATGTCAGCTTCTTCAGGACCCGCTCTTCCAATAATCTCTTTGTCCCAACTTGTCATGGATGCGTCTTTTGCATGGCCCACGTGATGTTTGCGAAGTGCTTTGCTGTGGTGTGTGGATGAAAAGGAGCTATATAAATGCAAATTGAATGTATTCATTTATTCTATACAGAAGGTTGTACTGAAGGCCAGGTAAATTACACCCACGGCATCTGCCTGTCAGCTCTTAATGTCACCCACTCCAGGAACAATAAGTTTCCATATAATTTGTTAAGTGTGATTTTCTGTTGTTAGTCCTTGCAGACTATTTTTAATCAAATTACACTTCTCCAGGTGTTTTCCATCCGGCTGGACCCGCTCGCTGCCGAATTCAAGGAGTCTGATTCATTACTACCTGCGTCATTTGCCTGACCTTGCCACGAGACCGCAGTGGCAGCATAACAAGGGAGGTTTGTTTTCTAGCACAGCCCCGGCTTCTCCCAGGTCACTGCTGAGATCCTCAGGAGCCGAATCCTTGCCCTGAAACTTTAACAACCTGCAACAAGAGCAAGTCCTTTATCACTCGCTCCGGCTTTACCTGGAGTCCCTTCATTATTTCTTTTACTCCCCTTGAAAGTGTATGGCTGTCCCCGGCATTGTTCTCATTATCCCTCTGTGAACACTGGAAAAAGAACGTATTTACATTTCCTGACACGCTTAGTATTCCTGTCATCACCGTCTCCCTGAGCCTGCCCTGACCTTTGCAACGACCTTTTGCAGCAACTCTATTCCAAACACTTTTTCTTCTTTGCTGCTATTTCCTGTGCAATTTTGGCTTCATTTTTCCAGCTCTATTTTTGTTATTATTTTCTTCTTTGCTCTTTTATGCTCTCCTGTATAGGTCCCTGGCTGTAGTGGTGACCCGGCAGCCCTTTCAGATATCGCTTTCTGGCCTCAGAGCTCCCTGCCGCAAGCCTCATTGTTGTCTGTAACGCTGCTGGGTACTGAGTACAGGGAAATTAATGTCAGCTACAAGTGAGGCTCAGCGCATGGGAGGAGGTTTTGCTTGTGCAGCTTCGGAGAGATCAGCTATTCCACTGCTGGGATGTACATGCCGCTGGCCTCATGCAGAGATGATATGTCAAGAGAAAGACAAAGCTTACCACTGCTGGCATCGTTAGCGCTGTTGTTTTGGCCTCAGGCTAAACCCAGCTGCGAGATCTAAAGCTGTGTGCACCTGTGGCCCGGATCAACGTCCCTTCAGCTTGACACACCTCCGCGTTTCTGTGTCCCAGGGCCCGCAGTGCTGCCCACGCTTCAGACCCCCAGGGAGTCTGTGAGATGCAGGGAAATAGTCTCGTTCAGGCAATCGCAAGATTGAATTTTCCCAGCTCAAACTACATGGGGAGACATGAAGCCTTGGAGAAACAAAAGGTGGCTTATGATAACCTGACCTGGGCAGAAGCTCCAGACTTAGCTCTGAAATTTGGGAAAACATTATTCATACTGGTGTGGACCTCTGGTTTTGTTTTGACACACCTATAAGTAGCTGCAGACTCGCAAACCCTGTCAAGCAAATTCTTGGATTTGTCTGCAGAGTCAGTAAGTGGTGGAGCCAGACCTTCAGCTACTGAAAAGCAACAAAGCTTCAGTGAAGGCAGTGGATTTGCACTGATTTACATTGGCATATCTTACAGTCCACAAGAAGAACCCAGTTTATTATATTCCTGAGAGTAAAAGATGTATTCTCTGGAAAGCAGGTACAAGACCTACTGTCATCCATCCTCCTTTACCGGTGTAATGGGATTGATGTGGTTCAGAATGGCACCTATTAATTGTTTTCATTATCTTTTTTTCACCTTTTTTTTATTTCGCTAGCAGGCATTATTTAACCATCAGTGCTGCTGGAGAAGGCTGGTACTCAGGTTTTGTACTATCAGTGAGTGAGCTCCTGGCTGATCAGAGAGAACAAATGCTCTTGCAAAGGTCTCTCCAAATCCTTGGAAGAGGCACACTTCATCTCTGGGAGCATCTTGGGGAAGCAGCCCAAGACTGACAGATGCAGAGCTGAGCAACGCAGGTTATAGCCTCACTTTTGCAAGAAGGAGTCCAGCTAAGGAGTTTGGCTAAAGCAATACAAGGATTACACTGAATAAGAGCAATGAAAGCAGGAACAGTGTAATTTCACCTTGGCAAAGTGAACAGCAAAGGCTGATGCGCTTCCAGTGCTGAAAGCTGGTATTATGGTGCTGCAGCTAAAGGCACAAGCCGTTTCTCCCCTGAAACCAAAATAAATGCTTTAGGCTTCTACTTATTTTTGTAGCCTCACAATTTTTTCTCTGTTTTTGGGAGCAGATGGAGTGCAACAATGCTTGTAAGAGTTCGTGCATCTGACTGCTGCTATGGGAAATAGATGGGGGGAAAAGGGGTTGAAGGACACGGGGAATTTGCCAAACAGTTGCTTGGAAAGTGGCAAATAGCTCCAGTAAGTCCCACAGGGCTAATACATCCGCCTAACTGTATGTGCCATCCTGCCCAAGCACTTAATCCTTAATTAAGTGACTGTTTTTATCTTCAGATAGGAAGCCATCTGAAGTGTTTATATCTCCCTCTGAATTTGGGAAGGAGGTTTGTGCTGACCACATACCAATCTCCTCACATGGCTGCAACACACAGATCAGACACTTCACACCAGTGCGGCTCTGTGAGATCCCTTCAGCTTTCCACACCAGTTCCAGCCTGTCATCACCGGTCCCTCCAAAGCCCCCCTCCCCCAGGACTTCCTGGGGAGGAAATACGGAGAAGGTGTTTGTTGATCTCTGCTCAAGCAGAGTGTGATGGGTGAGAAGGACCAAGCAAACAGCCTTGGGACATAGTTGTTTTTCACAGGTATCAGAATGGACTGGCCAGACAGAGGGGTGCTGGCAAAACAAGGAGCAGCTGACAGTCAGATTGTGCAGGTCATTGCAGGTCTTGTAACTCAACTGAGTGAATTTTAGTTTCTTTATTTAGGTTAGTGCAAGAAAGCAAGGGGGAGCAATCACCTGGCGTAGCAGCTGCCTCACCAGAAGAAACTACAGTAATAAGCATCTAGCTTTTTAGTAAACTACAGTAATAAGCAACTAGCTTTTTAGTAAAGTAACAAGTTCTAGCTCTACTTCAGAAAATAGTTGCAATGGCTACTGCTTACCTACCTTGCTAGAGCTTTGTTGTCCCCTTTAACAAAAATAATGTCCATTAAGCCATCTGATTTCTCTTTGCAAGTTAGGAACATAAATTCACCAAGGACAAAAAAATTTTCTAGATCTTTTCCTTGTTTCTGGCTCACACCATTAAGCTTGAGTGCAGCCCTTGTTGTTGCCAGTTGAGTTCTGGCAGATGGGTTGCACTTGGAAGCTGAGGTTTCCAGGAGTAAGCAGCAGCTGTAGGAGGAGTGTGAATACTGAGATTTGGAATCAGGCACTAAATCTTGTGGAATCGTCGCCCTTAAAGATTGCCTATTTCTTTACCGGAGCAGTGTGAGAGGCTGCAAACTTGATGCTGGTTCCTGGAGACCAGACACAGAGAAGGTCCTCTGCCTGGTGGGCCAAATCCAAGCAGAAGGTCCTATAGGCTTATTAAAGCTCAGTTAGATGACTACCAGTCTCTTACGTAGCTGCTTATCAGCTGCCCTTTCCAGTCTCCCATTACTCAGCTGGGAGGAAGAGTTGCATAGAGCCCGGCAGCACAGCTATTGAAAGCAGACCTTCTGCTTGCTGGGTGTGCTCAGCAATGCCTTAGTCTATATACTGTAATAAAACCATAAGAACCAGGGTGTGCGCTGGCATCCCAAGACAGATGGTTGAGAGAGCACTAAAGTATCCTAAAATAGATATAGTTTTGCTATTCTGGATAATCTAAATAGATTTAGAAATTAAATAGATTTTGGAAGACATTGTACCATGAGTACCACGCCTCCGTGGACAATTGAACATATCAGCAGTGAAGTGTTGCAATTTATAGAGTTGTTCCAATATTCCTGTGGCAAAAAGCTTCTGCATCTACAGTGTATTCATGTCAAGACCTCAATAAAGTCTTCCCAGGGTGTGTGAGCAGTGTGGCACTCGAGCTGTGCCAGTGCTGCAGTGCTCTCAGCTTTCCCTTCCTGTCTGGTCATTAGTGTCACCCAGCTGAAGCTGGAACTACACTTCTTTCCAACAGTGGCTTATACTTTAAAAGGACAAGCAACAAGAATTAGCACTTCCCAATTCTGCAGTCTCAAACGGGGGGCAGCAGATAATCTGGTGAGTCAAGCAATTGCTTTCTTGAGTCATTTTGCTTCTCTCAAGCAAGCTGTAAACGTG
Source organism: Dromas ardeola (assembly GCA_013398915.1). NCBI lineage: Eukaryota > Metazoa > Chordata > Aves > Charadriiformes > Dromadidae > Dromas > Dromas ardeola. The sequence goes on from VYZM01018199.1 coordinate 138,830, forward strand.
CTGTCTCAAACCCAGATATTGGCGTGGGGAGGAGTGTTTGTGTGTTTTATATCACAAAGAGCCTCCTTGCTAGGGCAGTCAGGAAAGGACACCCATTGTCTTTCTCCAGACTAGAGCCATGGAGCTGAGAAGGGACTGAAATGCCCATGGTTCAAGAAAGGACAGGTAACAGATAAATAGCCTGCTCTGGGCTATCTCCAGTAGCCTGATGTATATGTACAGTTCAGACAGTAAATATTTGACAGTACATGTTTGTCATGCTTACAGTGTAATTTCCAGCTACTGTTCACTTCCCACACATCCTGTTATCCCACTCCTCAGATCTGGTACTCCTTCCCTCTGGCTGCAGGAGATGCTCAGCCTGTGTTGGGGGTTAACAACAACTCCAATTCCCAGAATCCAGTCAAGACCTCATCTCAATGAATAGCCATGCATTGAGGATTTAGTCAGAGTTTCTCAGTCTGCCCATGAGCAGTGGGACTATACCAGCAAGCTATTATAAATAAACATTTTGGCCTCCACAGTGGATGCTCCATCCTTTCGCCATTGTTTCTGTACAGAGCCAGGGACAGTTGTAGATAGTAGCCGTCCTGAATCACTGGAACTAAAACATCAGAAGAAACACTGTCTTAATCTGAATAGGCTCGAGCTAATCAATTAATGTAAAATAATGTAAACAGATACTTAAAAAAAGTAATGAGAAAGTAATAGAAACTGCATATCTGAGTCCAGTTAGTGGCTTTGAAATGCTTTTGAAAGTCTGAGTCATGCACAGGGTGCAGATACTAGAGACTGTTTAGTTAACAGGGGAATGCCGTGTCTGACAGCTTTCTGCATGCACCCTGCTGAGGCCTGCCTGCCTCTCTCCTCAGTTCTGGGCAAGCTTAGACACATCTTCCTGCCCCAGATGGGAATTGCTCCTCTCCAGAGCATCTGCATCTCTGTGGAAGAACATTGTCACGTGCTGTCACCTCTGCATGCCTTCCCTTCCCAACATACTGCTGGACTTAAGGCTTGAATGCTCCTCAGCATGTGGTCTTCTCAAGCAAATCCACTGGTGAGCTCTGCAGGGAGGGGACATGCACATGGGGATGCTAAAGTGAAGGAGAAGGAGGAAATCATTTCTTGCGCCACTGTAATTTCAACTTTGAAAACTTCTTCTGAGTCTTAGTCTCTGGGGAATGAAGCCAATTAAACTGCAATCTGGCAAGCCTATGAGGCATCCCCTCCTTTCAATGGAAGTCCTTTTCTGAGTGACATGAGCTGAGTGGAAGAAGACTAAACAGACAGGAGCAGCAGCAAGTTGTTTCTAACAGAGTAACTGCAGCGTTTAATATTCTGGTGCACTGTCAGTGAGAGGTGATCATTTTTTCAGAAGAAAATACACTGAAACTAGAGAAAACTCTGATTTCGACTTTTGCAATCAGATGCGGCAACACCTCTGAGCCTTTTTCTTTTCCCCCTGATTACCTAAAAGACACTGTAGCAGAATTCAGAAAGATGCAGTCAGTCTGCCTCTTTTCGCTGGGAAAAGAAAAACAGATATGGTTGACGCTCCCAGTGTGATGTGCCTTAAGAATACACCTCTCCAATCAGCTAACATTCACCCAAGCACTTTCAAACACAGAAAAGAGCCTGCTGATGAAAATAAATGCTTCTTGCTTGTATTGGTGCTTTAAAAACATACTGGCAGAGCTGCCCAGAAAGCCTATTTCAGGCTACTACTGTGATATACAGGCTACCCTGTATACATCCTTTTATTTCACTTACTGAACTCTGCACTGAGCCAAGTGACTTGAACCTTGTGGTTGCTGCTATTCATACCCATACTAGCACTGGGCTAGAGCTTGTCTTCCACTTTTTGATTTGCAGACCACCAGAGGCTGAGAATCAACCTCTTCCCTGTTCCTCGTGGTTAAATGTGCCAACCTGAACGCGGCTGGAGTCTTTGCCAAGTTGTAGGTTTTGGTATGTGTTTTGCCTCAAGATACAAAAGACCTTTGGGTACGTGGTATTCTCCCCAACATGAGGAATCAACAAGTCATCTTTCAACCTCCCATCTTTGTTAAAATAACCTGCCTGAGCTATGTGTCTCAGTGTAAGTGCCTGAATACTTTTGTGGATCTTTCCTGCCCCTCTCAATTGTCTTCAAAGGTGTTGTCAAACTAAGACCAACAAAACGGTACGTGATACACAAAGGAAAGTCAGTTAGTATCTCCCACCTTCCTATTTATATGCATCAATCCACCACTTATACCTTAAAATATTCTGCTAGCAAAGGTTTTGTCACATCAATACATTAAAAATGCTTGATCAGTTGCTGTTTCAGTAGAGGCCCAAGAACCTTTCCAGGGGTGACATGATTCTGCATCTACCAACTGTAGCCCAGGAACAGGCACATCTTGCTTCCCACCGTGACCCATTACAAATTGTGGAGCTGTCACATTTTGTCAGCAGAGCAATTATACTCAATTTCAGACTGCTGATGGAAACACAGAGCAGTGTTGGCCTTGTACCAACATTTGCAAACCCCACTAGAAAAAATACAGTTGGATGACAATTCCCCACTGACAAGTAGTTTTTGAGCTGTCAGTTCGACAGTCTGTAAGCCACTTAACAAGTGCTTCAGTGATACTGCAAACTGCTTATTTCTTTGTACTGCTTAGTATTATCCCCTGTGATTTCTGTAGGATCTCAGGAAATCAATGATGTGGGGTCATCTTTGTGGGAACAGAAATTAGACTTGAGCTTTTGAGACATGCAGTGAAAGGAGCAGGGGAAGGACTACAAGCTAACTTCTAGTGCGGCATAGAAATGTCTGCTCGTCCCCAGACACTGCCCGCCCCACCCTCATGTAGGGCGTTTTTTGCCAGTCCCATCTCTGCCCACCCCAAATATCCCATTCCCCCAGTGGCCTGGCAGATTGTACTTTCCTCTTCTCCGTAGACCAGACTTAGGAAAAAACCTCCCTTTGCACGCCATTTTGAGAGCCTCTGCAGTGGGTGGTCACCGTACTAAACTCACAGACTGTGAAACAGCACTGAGAGTGCTCTGCCGGCTCAGTTGCCACCGAGCCATACCATGGCAGTGGCTAACTTCCAGTAGCCCGATACAACCAGTGTACAGGGTCTTGACATGTAATTTCAAGTGGTGAAGGAAGTTCCTCACTGAGGAAATGAGCTGAGTGGATACCAAACAGAGCTACCTACAGGTCAGTAGGCCAAGACACTTGGTGCAAGTCTTTCTGAGTTAAATCATGCTTGCGATTAGCTATGATATACACCCACATACAGTCATTGAAGAACTTATTCTCTGCATCTCTCGGTCTATCAAACCCTTGAAGTACATTAGACTGCAGCCTCATCGTCCAGAGCTCCTGAGTTTACCTCAGTTCCTTCATTACCACCTCATTTTCTTGCCTTCTCTCTCTATTGATGAGAGCAGTCACATTTGTCTGATTCTCCAGCCAGCACCTTTGACTTTCTCAATTGCGAACATCCCTTTTCTGACTCCCCACAGCTTCATCCTTGTGCACTAAATGCTCTCATGTGATAGTAAGTCAGGACTTCTCTGGGAGATGAGTGGGGCATGTGGGCTTGCCTGTGCTGATGTATCCCACTGGTTTGCACTCTTGCGACCTCACCTCTCATTCATTTGTCCTGGTCACCTATCACAACTTGTTTTTTCACCTCTACACCCTTTGGATATGGCCCTGCTGCCAAACATGTACACCGCTGGTGATCCAGTGTCTGGGTAAAACCGTAACACACAGCTTATTTAACAGGAATAACACCTCAGAGCGCACTGTTTATCCATGGTGCCTTTTCCCTAATTTCCCTTAATGAAGGACTTGATATTTCATTGACAACCATTTGCTGAAGAATACAAGCTTCATCCTTCACACTGGTAAATCTTAAAACAAAGGAGTAATTCAAACGGCTTACAGTCAGCCTGCTGCCAGATCAAGGGCTTTATTCTGAATTTAGCTCAAATTCCTCATGGTGCCAACACAATGAAAGGCACTTGGTTTATTAACATGAAAAGAATCGCTTCTACTTCAGTATATCTTATTATCCCGGGAAGGGAATTCAGGCAGTCTGCTCTATTACATTTGATGGCAGATATTAAACTCATCAGACCCAGTTGTAAACTCAGACGCATTTAGCAATACTCAGATATTGAAGAAGGCCTGACATTGTGAAATCTCTTATTCGTGTTTGATTTTCTGGGTAGGATGAGGAAGATCGCCTTCTCTTCAGTGCTCCCCTGTGCCCTGCTCTGGCTGAAATCAGATGAGTTAAGGGATAGGCCCTAACAAGGACAGCTATTGGAAACAGGACATCAGCTGCATCAGGCCTATCTGAATTTACAAAGGCTGGCATGTTTATGGTGTTATTGGCACTCCAAGACTTAATTGCTGCTTTGTTTGAAAGAGAACTTTAGACATTGACAAATACCCATGGGGATAGTAGGACTCTCTTCTCTCTTCAGAAACGTGTCTCTCTCTCAGGGCTTCCTACCTGCTGAGGGGAGGTCATTGTCCTCACTTACCAGGCTCGGTTTGAGGTCTGCAACTCTCTTAAAGGCATTCTGCCTCTTCCCCTCTTTATACTCTGCTCATATGGAGCTTCTGCATCTCTCTTCATACATCCCATTCCCAGAAAGAGTTTCCTCATACATCTTCATCCACATCATTCGTGGAAACATAAACATCTACTGAGCCTAGGGCTGGGGGCCTGCATGGCCCAAATGGAATGAAATATTCCTTCGCACACGAGCCACAGCAGACAGAAAGGTGGCACAACCAGCAGCAGTGACCAAGCAGTCACTGCTGGACAACCAGAAACTTCTGCAGTGCTTATGCAGGGAAAGAAAAGTGGAAAGTCACAAATCCAAGAGTGAGAGCTCTTTTAGAGAATAAATGCCTAAAGCTCACCTCACCACCGAATGAGTTTTTGTCTTGCAACCACAATGAGTGCTGAGGCTAGTGGGTTTTAATGGGTGTTTAAAGGCTAAATCGGGGAGGGCAATGGCACACGGCATCCGAGCACATGGTGTACTGCTTTCAGGGCTCCATACCTGCAGCCTAATCAATGCGAGTCCAGTTCCCACTGGGAGCACACATCTACCCAGCAGGACTGCTGTACTGGTTCCTGAAACAGAAGCCAGGATACAAGCAAATCTGCTGCCGACATACAGAGCATAATTGGAAACCCTCAGCCTAGCTGCTCGCTCATTAATAAAAACAGATTCATAATGTACCTGCCTCCTTCCACCTGCTCCTAGTCTATAATTAGCAACTTGTGCGTAGGTGGCGGCACCAGTAAATTGCTTCCAGTCTTCAGTGACAGTAACTCGTATCTGCGAGAAGGATGTGACAACGGCACAAGGAATAGGGATAAATGGCTACAATAATGCAGAAAGCCATTAGCACTGAACAGCAACACTAACCTTTCGTATGTCAGCACTAGCTCTGCCTTCATTTGTATGAGTCTCCGTTGCCTTGTTGGAATTAGAGACAGATGTTAGCAGCTGGGAAAGGCAGGCACTGTACAGCAGTCAAACAGGCTCCTTTTACACAAGTAGCACCAGCGTTGAGGTTTTACCCCTTGAGTCCTCAGAAAAAAGCCTGAAAACTGCTGTGGCTGGCCCTGAACGAAGGTACTGGGCTGCAGAGACCCGCTCCACCTGGCTCGGGGCTGTCAGGCAGCGGTTCACCCCATCCTCACCATCTGAACCAGGTGCTCGAGTCTCCTTGTTCTATGATCCCTCAAAATCACACCACCCGCGCTCTTGGGACCACATTTCCCTTGATCATCTCCTTTCACTGATTCTGCAAGAAGACCTCCCAGCAGAGACAGGATCATGTTCTGCTTTAGGGGTGCTGCTGGTGGTAGCATTACCCATGCAAGGTCCCATCATAGCACCTGCAGGTCTCACAGGTGGAGATGGGACCAAGACTCTTCTTTTGGCCTAAGATCCTGTTGTTACTCATCCTTACCAGGTCCTCCCACCATGGACCTGAGATGTGGTCCACACAAGGATGTTTGTGGCTCTTCTAGTTAGTGACTGCAGGGGGAATAATTTCTCCCTGCTCTTGGGCAGCTCTAAGTGAGTTCTACCCTAGAGAAATGGAAATGTTCATACATGTGAGAACACCACTCATTATAATTCATAGGAATTATCATTAAATCAACACATCCTCAGGTTCTGCAAATCCCTGAATCTGTTGCTGAAAAAAAAGTCAAATCTGTCTAGTCTTTTTGATTGCAAATGAATATATTGAAAGTGTGCCTCGTTCTCTTTGAGAAATCAAAGCCTGTTTGTTTGAAGCTTATTTTCACACAATTAGCCAATGCAGCTCACACTTTAGACGTTTTTCAAATTCTTTTCACTTTTCTAGAAAAAAGACATAAATCCTGAAGAAAAGAGTCTTTCTCCAAAGTCATCTGTCCAGGCTTTCAGTCTCTTACATTTTTTTGCTGCCAAACTTTTGATTAATAAGATGAAAAATTGTGTATTTCCTTAGATGACAATAACGGGATGACCTTTCTCCCATCTCTTCTGACTATAAACGCAGTAATAAAAGAAGTGTTTTGATGGCAAAGAATTAGATCCAGGTGCTGATAATACTAAAATACTGTAGATATATTTTGTGAGAATAATGCCTAAATCATGCTTCCCATTTTTCTTATAACCTCTCAGATATTTCATTACGTGGTAAGAATTCTGAAAACCTGTTCCTTCTTTTGGTAGCTGAAAACCTGGTCCTTTTTCTCACTTGTCTCTCTGATGTTTTGCTTTGCGGAGTCTCTTTAGCTGGAACAGTATTTTTGTCTTGCTGTGAAGTATTGCTTGATGCTCGCCTTTCAACCCTAGGAAGAATTCTTGTTTGTAATTATTTCAAAAGTTCAAAACTAATTTAAAATGTAGGGAACACTTGGAAAGTGCAAAGGAAAAGTTCAGATCTTTAAAAAGGAAAGGAAAGGAAGAGGAGAGGATGTGACAGAAATATAGTTCTGGTGCCATTTGAGAGTTAGCCATTAATAAATAAATAGAAAGTGTAACAATTGATTCAAAGTTTCTGAAAAAATATACCTATAAGCTTTACACCTGTCAGAAGTGTGGAGGGAGAATTTTCTGAAATGTTACAGGGACGTGGACCCCCAGTACGCCAAACTCACTCATGAGAAAACTTCTTAGAGGCAAACAAATGCAGATGGAAAAGGAGAGAGAAAGAAAGGAAGAAAAAAAAAATAGTTAATTTTCTTTATGAAAACATTGGAGTGCAAAATATTTTGTTAAGAGTTACTAGAAAATCCAGCAGAGGAGAAGCTGTACCAGACAGACCTGTCAGATTAATGCCTGGTGACAAAATGTATGGCATGGAAAGAGAAAGAGATGATCAACACAAATGGGTATAGTCAAAGACATCAACACCAGGGCAGAGTTTTCCATTGGGTCAGGTCAAAATACCCTACTAATGCTCACCCATAAGAGCTGAAAAACATGAAATTAAGGGAGTGCCTGCAGGCTGCGTGTCCCCCCAAAAACCACATTTTCTGCCATCCATCTTTATGGGGACTTCTTCTGATTTATGGGCAAGTGCTGCTTTAGGTAATTTTCTGGCATTAAGAAGGAACTAATTACAGATGCTCCTACTCCCACGAACACTGCTTGCTGGGGAGTCCTCACTGTCACACCTTCAAACACTACAGCCTGTTAGAGTAGAAGGGAAAAAAATCAGCCTGTGTCGCATGGCCCTGCAGCCCAACCAGGTGAGATGGCCAAAGGGAGCTAACCCATCTGAGAAGGGTGGCCTGCTCTCCAGGACCTGGTTGCATTTAATATTTAGTCAATTATGAACATCCAAAACAAATTAGAAAGGGGAGGTCACTCTCTGTTTATAGGACTCTAATTAATCTATGTAAATTTTAATTCAATTTCATTTATCTTTTGATTATATAAATCTATATTAATTTAGTTCAACTGACTGGACCACCAGGTTGTGTCACTGTCAAGATCTCTAGCGGCTGGAGGTCTTCTCAGACCTCTGAGTGCCTGTTGCTTTGAAGCTGGAGCTTCAAGCTCTAAAGACCTAACTCTTTTATGAGCAAAAATTCCCTGTGCTGTTTCTCCCAATGCTATACACCAGTGTTATCTGCTCCCCCGGCACTGGGAACACTCGGACTGGTACTCAAATCTAAGCACATATTCAAATGCGTGATGGATTTAGGGCGGATTTTGTCTCCTTTCATTTGGGCCTCCCTGCTGTGGACTGCTCAAAGTAATGCACGTTCATTCAGTAGGGTGGAAAATAATCCAAGCAGACATCACTAAGGGCACAATGCTAAAGAGCAACCTCTGAAAAGCCCATCTGCACTGGTAACACAGTGAGGTAGACTGGATTTTCCATACATTGGTAATTAACCACTATTTCATTCAGCATAACTTTAATTACCTCACGGATAAAAAATAATCTATTTTTCTGCCATATCATGCTGAAAACAACTTCAATTTTTAACAACTGTAAAAATGTACTTTTTATCCAAAGAGGTGGCAGACACATAGCTGCGGTGCTTTCTCTCGTTACATTATTCTTGTGGTCTTTTCCACAAACGCCTGGGTGTCTCTTAGGTATTACTTTTTAATCATCCGCTCTCATTACATGTAGTGTTTGCTCCTTTTTCATTTTATTGCACGAAGCCAGAAAGAAGGCAATTAAAATTCAATAATGGTGCAGTGCTTAGACACTCATTAAGTAGTCATTATGTAGTCTGGAGACTCATTGTCTTCATGAGAGTTCGTTTTCTCGCTCTCCGTGAATCTCCCCACCGCAGTATTAGCTCAAAACAGCCAGCACAATACGAATGTGAATCCAGACGGGTTTATGAGCCTCCTGGCCCAGCCACAAGTGCTTCCATTGCCTCCTGGATATCTACCACCTCAGATGCAGCAAACCCCTGGGGCTCCTCCAGCAGCACCAAGGGGATGCCTGGAGCTGGGGCTGCCCTGGCTGCCCCCGGTCCTGCCCTGCTCCCTGGCTGGGACTGATGCACCCTGGCAGTGACTTCTGTCCTCTCAGGTGATACAAGGATGACTTCAACGCCCTGGCATATGACGGCTTGACTAACACCCCCTCCCAGAAACACAGCCCCCAGTTGCCAAGACAGCTTGTGGAAGGACACGCTTCTCGGCATGAGTGATTGGCAAAATCAGGACTCTCGGGAGTCAAGAGCATTCGCTATCAGCATCAGGAGCCAAGCTCCTGCCAAAAGAGCATTCAAAACAAGCAAGCTTCATTTTGAGGTGGGAAAAAAAAAAATCTCACTGGCAGAGATAGGATGGCAAGAGTATGCCACTGATTGTCAGATGCATAAAGGCATCAATAAAATAATGTTCACTCTCAAAGGCTGTCTTACAAAACAAGAGAAGCAGCCTCTCTTGATTATAAGGATTGCCTCTGGACAACAAATAACAGCATCTGTTCTCCAAACTCTGAGCATCTTGAGTTTGCTTTGCTTTCTGTCTTTGAGGAGGCAGGGAGGAGAGAGGACAAGACAACTGAGACGGTTCAAGCTAAGAAGACTCCACAGCAGCTTTAAGAAGCAGTTCACTGGAGCTCACTGAGAGCAGAGGGAGCAAACCCCAATGCATTATTTAGACTACCCTTACACTGCTGAGCCTTCATAGACACAGATCAATATAGTGGCCCGTGCCAGAAAAAGGAGTCTTTGATAAGAAAAAAAAAAAAAAAGGATTCCTATTAGAGATGCTGAGGGGAAATAATACAGCCCAAGGGAATATCTGCATGCCATGGTACAGTAAGGCAGTCCCTGAGGGAGCAGAGCAATTCAGGGATTCCCAGCTTGTTCGGCATAAAGCTCTGGCATAGGATCGCTTCATCGGTAGTCTATCACCTGCACCCTTGCTTGCACAGCCACGGAGTCACATTTCATGAGATAATGGGTTTCTGTATTAAAACTCATTTCACCTCTCACTAAACATTGCATCGTTCTTCATGCCTTGCCTTTTCCCGATACCTACAAGTCGCCGCCGACTGCCTGGCCCGGTGTCAGGCGAGGAGCAAGAGGAGCGCTCCATTTTGTAGGCTGCTTGTTGCATTTTGCTACACATGCTCAGGCTACTTCTCTGAGCCATCCTCCATTCGTCTTCCTGCTTGGCACTTGTAAGAGGCGGACCGTAAATTCCCTGATGAGGGGCAGAAAGCCCTCCAGGCCTTCAATGGAATGCCTCAAACACTCGCGAGGAAATAAATAAAGCAGGCCTGGCTTTCAAAGAACTGATAAGGCTAACACTTCTGGTGCCTGAAAGTGTGGGAGAACTGTCTTGTGGAGACAGGATAGTTCTGCCACTCGTGTGGTGAGCTTGCCAATTCTCAGTTCTCAAGGCCATTGTGTCCGATAAGTGACCTTTGCTTCATTATCTGTAAAAGGCATATGAAAGCGCACACCCTGCATATGCTAATGAAGATTATAGAGATCATGCTAAACGTGTATGACTAGTTCTCGTCTCCCCACCCAAATGATGCTATACTTCACCTGGGAGAGGGAGAAACCAGATATGAAACTGCCCTGTAACGAGTGGGACGGGCCGTGATAATTCGGCAAACATAAAAGAGGAGGAAAACTAGTACAACAGGGGGATTCACAGAAGATTGCTCCTACAAGACACCCCCCACCCCTCCCCGAGTTTTGGCTGGCTCAGCGCTGGAACTGGGATTGGTGAACTCTTCATCTTTATCTTTTCCCTCTACCTTTTCTTTTCTCTATCCCTTGGTTTCTCTTTTCTCTTTGAGTTGTTAAGCAGTGTTTGGAGTAATTAATGGTTAGAGTTGTTAAGTAATGACGTTAAGTACTGCTTGTCATAAGTTGTTGTATATCTGGTGTTAACTAACAGTATGCATACCCCACCACTTGCCATAATTTGTCATATACCTAACCAATTATCATGGACTTGTTAAGACCTATACTAATAATTTTGGGAAACTAATAAATGTTTGTATGCAGACCTTGAGATTTATCTCACCTTACTGCGCTGTTGGGGATTTACTAATCTGAGTCACTTACCTACCCTCTTTCCTGAGAGTGGGACATGACAGTACTTCATCTGGGAGGTCTCCGAAGTCGGGATTGCCTTGGGGCTGTTTTGTTCAGCGTCAGATGCAGTAGCTGATCACGACTTTGGGGTTTTTCCCCCTCAAGGTGCATTCAGCTGGGCATTTACCTGCTTGTAAGAATTTTTCTGAGCAGTTGGCAGCCATTTTCTTTATCAAGAGAGAAAAAGTATTCATGAAGGTTTGATGACGTGCTGTGCTTAAGGATATATGCATACCTCTATGTGTGTATGTATGTGTGTGTGTGTGCATGTGTACATGTGGAGATAGATGATAGATAATTAGATAGCCAGACAATTCATGATAGATTCACAATTCACTTCTCTATATAAATACATATACAGAGGTAAAACTTTTTCTGGCTCCCTAAGACAGACTGCAGGTTCTAAATGTGAAAATATATTGACAGTCAATTCGTAGAAAGGAGTAACCTTCTCCCCTTCCATTTGCCATTTTTCTTTAGAACTATTATTTCTTTTTGTTTGCACACCACTGCCTTTGTACTTTGATAACAGCTAGCCATGTATTAATGAAGATGACAACAAAACTGAGCCCATTTTATCTGTGGGATGACAGTCACAGTATGTGTGTTTCTGGCATGTTGCAAAACTTTGGGAAGCCCCAGCCCAGTGTCATCTGGTGGAATGAATACATTTAAACCATCTGACTAAAGGTCTGTTTTCCTCAACTGATCTTTCTGCTGGATACTTTTTTCCCATGACCTGGTTTCTGCTTCCTGACCTGATGGGGTAGTGACCAACTACACAGTGGAGGAATACTGAAAATCAGGTGGCTGTAGCTAACCTTTTGTGAACAACTCAAGACTGAAACCTGTCTGGAGAGCTAACATGGCAAATTATCTGTAAATAAGGACTTACATCTTGTTTGCTGTGACAAATCAAATTGGTCTGCCTCCTAATCCAGCCGTGGATGAGACATTGACAGCTCTGCTTCTTATAAAAAAATTCAAATATTCTTTTTCCCTTTATAGTTCAAGCAACTTTTTACCACGTTGAAGGCCCCAAGCATTAAATAATTACTCACTTCACTTCCTTTGTTTGCAATATCTCTGCATCAAGTAATACAGCTTCTAGCACTTTTAGGAGAGTCAATAAAAAAGCTGTGAGGCTGTTTGATGCTTCTGAAGGTTTTTGGTACAAACACGTAATTCAAATGGGATCTTTTATGAAGCCCTATCCGCAGCCATCTAATATCTTTACATTGATTTCCTCACATTTACTTCCATGAGCTCTGTTGCTTTTTTATTGCTGAAGATCCATGATACTAACAATCCTCCTCCTTCCTCTTAGATTTCTACTCATGACCACCAGCAATGGGATTTTGCTGGAAATAAACTTGCTTGTATTTCATATATTTTTTTCACACATAAAATGCATTTCATATATAAAAGACAGGGACTCAGTCTTTTCTTCATCTTAAGCCCTTTTTCCCCAGTAAGCAGAATAGATCTGAAAAATTGAATTTATGTTATACAAGACCTAATCTTATAAGAAGAGATTTTTTTTTTCTTTTATGGCAATTCGTTCCATTTGTCTAATAGATAATGTAATGAATTTGATCTGTTCCTCCTCTTCTGTCAATGCTTTATTAGGTTAGAAAAGGACTCTGCACTTCTCTCTGTAGATTGACGTGTTTGTGGAAGAGTAAGGCTTGTTAACAGCCTGACTGGCTTCAGCCATTGCTTAGTGGACTTCAGGATACAATGACTCTTTTGTCATGTCCTAGTTTTTGCATTTCTAAAGACCTACTGATCTCTAAGGAATCAGTACCGTACTTTTTTTGTTAATTCAAAATTACCTATTTTCTTTTTATACTGAACTTGATTGCAGAAAGATAATGAATCTGATAACGCTATCTAGAGATTATCAGTATGGCATCTAAGTAAACACTGTTACCATTAATACTCATACTGCGGCACCAAATGAAGCTTCACTAAGCTCAGCAGAGACAGTCTATCCGGCACCAGCCTCTCTACCCCATGGTGTGTAAGCTGTTCTCTGTCACAATTTTTGATTCATGTGTCTATACACGGTTTTATAAAATCTTCATTAATCTATTTAGTTTGAAATAGGTCGGGATCGGTGGAGGGTCTTGTAATTTTTAGCTGGTGGCGACCTCAAGAGAAAATTTGATAGGGGATTTGTGAGTGTTGGTGCACACATGTATAAGGCAACAAAGGTTTATGATAACAATATCACACAAAACAAGAACAGTGTAGGCTATACGTTATCGAGATAATATTAACATGATGATTAACATATATGCCCACATGCCCATCCATGCAAGTCTGGGGATAGCACACAAAATCCCCACTGAAGGCTACTTACTGTGCAGCTGCAGAAGTGTAGGAGGATACTCGGAGGCCTTTAAATACCTGTGAAAACAAAACAAAACCCAGTTTTTGGAACCTATGAAACAGGTTTTAATGAGCTGCAGAATGGAGTTGAATTCCTGATGCATATTCTCCCCCAGGGCACAGAATGCAGCAAGACAGAAGACAAACTCCTCGGGTTTTATCAAGTTCTGGTGGGGATAGATCTCGTTGTCTCTAAAATAAGAGCCAGCCCTGGTCCGGTTGATACAATTTCAAACCCAACAATTTGCTGAGAATTTTGGAAGGGATGAGATCTGAAAAAGGTAGGGGTTTATTGGAAAAAGAGAGTAGATGCAAGGGTATATAATCTGATCTAACGCTTTTCTGAGGTGAGCCTCAACAGAAACAGCGATGTAAGAATTTCTGTCAAATCCATGGGATTTATCTCTGTGCTTTTACTACAGTTCAAAGACAAAACGTTTCCTGCTGAGTTTAATATGTATACCGCATTGCCTAATTGTGGTTTGATCGACAGAAAAACAAAACCAAAGCGTAGTTTAAGGTACATAACCAGTAAAAGTAGTAACCTCCAGATCCTCATATGACTTGAAGTTTGTATCTTGCAGAGAAGCAACTGAAGTGACTGTAAAAGGCTCTGTGATTTCCTTTTCGTGTGCAACAAGCAAAAGTACTGCTCCTCAGAGAGCAACCATTTCCCTAAGGGTAATCTGCATGGCTAGACCATGTTTTCCAGGCTTTAAAGTTGCCCTTTAATGATCTCCCTAGAGTTTGAATGCCTTAGAGAACCTGACCCATTCCTGTGCAGCTCTATTTTTCTTCCATGCTGCAGGAAGAAAGTCTGATGAGGTGTGCCTCATTAATAAAAAGGAATTGATTGTTTACAGAGGCTGTTTATGAAGTTTTTGTGATAAATTACTCTGAATCACAGCTGGAGGTAAGTGTAGTAGCCAAGATTATCTCCCTCTGACATTATTCTCACCATGTGTTGGTTACTTGATGTTTGCTCTGTCAACTTTTTAGTCCCTGCAACATCCAATAACTCCTCCTTTATCTTGGACTTTGGCATTTCTGTTTTTAAATGGTCTTAAACAAAGCCGTGTGTGAAAAATATGGAAGCAAGTACACAAACACAACATTGAGAAGGAAGGAGAGTGTAAGTACAAGAAGAAATAACAGAAAAGAGACTGAAACCTGACTGAGATTCTGTGCTTCAAACTGCCTCTCCGCTTGAACCACCACATAGAAGAACAAAAGATGATTCCCTACCTCAGTGAACATCTGAGCGGATTTTAGTCTGCGGTTTGTAACACTCTGTATTCCGAATCAAAGCTGAAGTCAGACATGCCAGATTCTCCTGTTACTTTGAGTTGGAAGTATAATGCCACATCTTCTGTAGCTGGGCATGTCCTTTGCTTCCTCAGTTTGTGTTGCTGCTGAGTTAGACTAAGATGACTCTCCTTACCTTTCCCTTTAAGTCTCTTAAAGCATGTCACAAAGACAGATCAGTAGTACTGCTTGATTTACTGTCAATACCAGTATCCTTAGCTGAAAATAACTCATCTCAGGTCAAATAGCAATGTTTTTTGATATCCATATTCTGAATGTCTTTTAATTTATTTAATTCAGTTCCTGAGTTGCGGCACAAAAGCAGGAAACATAAGGATTATGATAATGGCTCGATGCCTAAAATTTATTTCATCCAGAATTAATTTGAGATTCTACTATAGATTGTACTACTTTGTTATCCTTTAGCGTTTTACACAGGTGGATGAAGGAGCTCAGAATGCAGAATGAAGAAGGAAGAGGTAGAAGGAAAACATCAGGTATATAATCAGAGCATGATACACAGTTGAAATCAGCAAAAGTGTGAGGCATATGAAGAAGGAAGCATGAACACTAAAAAAAAAACATTAACAGTAACCACGTGCAAGCCAAAAAACCACCAGTTTATTGTTCCATCTGTGTACAATGAATTTCATCCAAAACTCTCAGAAGTCGCAGTAAGATTCCTAGCCAACATAGTGAGCTATAGCTCAGGCCTCACGTCTCTGTCTCTATACATGCACACGTGTACGGTTTATGGCCAGACACCTTTCTGCCTCTATGGATATCCATACCTATCTCTGGGTGCGCGCATGTATGTATATAAATATACACGCAGGCATGCATTTTCACAGTTCCTTTGAAAGTCATGCAGATTAAATGCAGTCCTTTTGAACACTGAAGAATAACAAGACAATTAGTGGCTGAGAAGCCAAACATATACATGTATGTTCAAGGGTAAACCTGACAAAGTACAAAAAATAAGGGCTTAAATGTCATGAGGACCAGTTATCATAGGAGTCAACAGCAGCTGGATTCTAATCCTGCACCATTTCCATCAGAGGCAGCTTTGGCAGCGATGCTCTGAGTGCAAGGCTGATGCCTGGCCAAGGCCCAGGACAACACCTTTCTTTATGTCCTAAGCTATGAAAAAGGGATGCTGGTAACCGTGAATCCTCCCCTTCACTGTCACAAACATTTGTTGTTCTTCCTGCCCCTGTAATTTGTACCATATTTGCCCACTTCTCACCATGGTCTGGAATCTTAAATGGAGTTTACCCACATGCTTAGGTACTATGTTACCTTCAGTAGTTTCCTCCAAATACCTCCTGTACTTGCTCGCTGGCCTGAAGAAGGCAGCTCAGCACATTCACTCCCCCTTGCCATTTCCAGTCCTGCTGGAATATTTTACATATTTTACAACTGAAGATGTTCTTCTGAAGCCCGTAGCTGCTCCTCGAAGTACAGAAGCTGATCCACTTCAAAGCAATCGCTTGCTCTAGCAACCAGTTTCTCCAGACTTCTCCTGATCTCCTCCTCACTGGCATTCTGCTGTCTCGCTTGCTTGAGATAGCTGTATACGGCCTCAAATACCTCTGCTCCCAGCTTCCCAATGGCAGATCTGGGGATAAATATTACATAAAGGTCAAGTAAAAGTAAATTCACATTATATATTAATACAAGCAATAACTAGTTCTGATTTTTTTCTAAATGTTGTAGCTACCTTTGATTAAAATGATATAATGAGGCACCTTATTTGTCTGACAAGGAAAATAAAGTTTCCTTGGGAATTTCTCTGTGATTGTTTGTTACACAAAGAGCCCAGAAGTAAAAACCTGGCCATAGTAAAGTCACGGGAAGCATGGCCATTGTTGTCGTTACAAACCAAGATTTCTTTTCATGCCAAATCTAACATACCATTTTATTTACAGCAAGCCCAGTATACCCACATGTATTATTGCCTCTGGATATCATTATAACCAAAAGGAGCAAACCCAGTCAAATGTACACCAGTGGAACTTTATGTGAACAAACACATTTCAGGATTCGTTGCTTTATTTTAGTTTCTATCAAATAACAAGGAAACCGTTGTGCAAGCTCAGCATGAGCTAACCGGCATTTTTTTCTTTTCCTACAGCACTCTCCTTTTATCAGAAGACAGATCTGTAATTCAGTGACAAAGAATACACTCACAGGATCTTAATGTTGATTTACAAAGACGACCCATTTGCAAACTGCAAGACAATGAACGGAACTTCTTTTTCTAAAGGCAAACATCTTTAAATTCCTGTGTCACAAGCCACAGGTAGCACAAAATTTTCCACTCAGTGATGGATTCATAATATTTTTGATGAAAATATTGGAGTAATCTTCCTTCAGCATATCAGAAACTATCTGCCTGCTCTGCACACATCTGCCACAGGAACTGTGTTGTTTTCTTTCTTTTATATGTTAGAGCAGTTGATATTTGGTTGTCTTTAACTTCAGACTTGCACACTTCCGGAGTAATGATGCCCTTTCTTTAGTCAGAAACTGAGCTGGACTAATTGGGATCACCTTGTGGAAACATATGCAATTTGCATTAAAAAAAAGTCTTATTTTGGTTAGGTAAAGTTGTGGTAAGAAACCTTTCCTCCCACTAGGATTTTTCTAGGATTTCAAAAGTACTTGGGTTTTTGGTTGGTTGGGGTATTTTTTTGCGGGGTGGGTTGGGTGGTGGCTTTTTTTCCAGAAAATCCATCGTGGCATAAAGACATCTTCAATAAACCTCTTCAGCATATCTGAATAAGGTTTCTCTGACCAATTATTCTTATGTACTAAAATGAACTAGTGGTATCTGAGATTCTAATGCTCTCGTGTATTTCTCAAGCATCACACACATTGTGTCTCTAGCACGTGAAAACTTTTGATGCCTTAACGCTTTGCTTGGTGGTAATTCTTTTAGTCAAAAAGGAGGTACTAGGAGGTAAAGGGGTAGCTGCTTTTCATCTGTGGTCGTCCTGTTATTGCTGAGGAATAACATCGTTATAGTGAGATTGCAGCCAGTAAAATTTCCACATTATGTAAATTCCTCCATTCTTAGAAAATGGTTTCAAAGAATTTTAGTTTATTGTTTCTTAAACTTCATTTGGTATGAAGGCATACTGTTTCCTCAGTAATGCAGAACCACTTTATTAGCATATAAAAGACTTCTGAAAACCCCTGTTATTATATATAGTAGGACCTACTGCTGCTAAAAATGGACAATACATCTAACATGGTATTTTTGCCTGAAGGATATCCTAGGTGACTGCTCTGATCTCACAAGGAGGAAACACTTCTCCTCACATCCCGCCTGCTGTCTGCTTTTCTGCAGCTCGGTTGTGCTCAACTGTGATCCCCACCTTCGGCTACATATTACCCCTCCTGCTGACTCCTGACACAGAGGCAGATCAGGAACCTGGGACAGAGAAAGCCAAGACCCAGGATCAGAAGCCACAGGGCCAAGCTGGAATCTGTGCAGGTGCAGACCTCACCCAGTCCTGCTTCCCATAACTAGAAAACTGCCCTTTTTTTTTTCTACCAACGGTGCTGTTCAGGGAAAACTAAAACTCTTCGAAGTGATTCATTCTCAGACACTGAAAGCCTAGGGATTAGATTAGCACAGAAAGCTAAATAGGGATTTGTTTTGCAAATAATGTACATTTCTTCACAAAACTTCATCAGAAATACCACGTTATTTCTCTACAACGGTTAAAAATTAATACATGAGAAGCTATTTTGAAATCACTGCTACTTCATCGATGCCTTAACCGACTCCTCTCTCCCTCTTAGACAAGTATGTTTAATCTTTTGGCAGTCCTGTCTATTTAAAGATGAAAAATTAAGCAAACACGTATCTTGGGAGTATTGCTGCTGCTAATAAATGTGACCTGCAGACTTGATTCTTTTCAATTTAGCTTTGCTGAGCATGCAAATCAGATAATCTGTATAATAGCTGATACAATAGAATTAGGGTAAAAGTGATCCTAGGTTGAAAATTAAGGGGTAGGTAACAAAAATTATAACCTGCCTTTACAAAAGAAGACATCAGGCTCTGTTTGGACTTGAGGGCTGCATCAATGTGAGTCTGCTACCACAACATGCATTTTCTGACAGAGGCAGAAAGGTGGGATCTGAGACAGTAAATGTCAAACAGACAGTACCAAGTGAATCTATCATCCTAATGGAGGGAGGGTGAAGGCGGCTTCCTGGAAAGCGAGGTTTGCCCATTACGGCCCCGATCCTGTGCTAGGGGATATTGTTCCATCCCTGTGAAGTCCTACAGAGGCACAATTACGGATTTTCTTTTTATAGTTATTTCAGTTTCACATGAAATCTGGGACACCTGCATTTACAGTTTTGAAATGGTTAAAAGCCTTACCACCAAATGTGCTATGAGAAGAAGTACAGAGCTCCCATTTGGCCGTGTTTTCTGATTTACTGGCATTTACTCTCTTTGTGCTGTCTTATAGCTCACTTACTACAAACTCACTATTTTCCCCCCAGAAATGAGCCATCATCCCTTTCTCAGCCAAGACTACACAAGCAAAGGGGGTACCTGACATCTGGGATTTCATTTCCGTGGGCCAGAACCTCATCCCACACTGCCCTAAATTGCTTTTCACTATGCTGAAATCAAGAGTTACATCAGTCTCTACCAATCAAGGGTCTGACCAAGGGTGATACACACTAACATGCTGAAATGTGGTATCTCAGATTGTTCTTTATTTTGTTTCACTGTGTTACAAAGGCTTAGATATATGGAGGGATTAATTGCTGGCATTTGAGCACTCCGTTTCCTAACTTTTCAGCATCTTGTTCATGCAATGAAATTTACAGCTCTGCAGTTGAACTCTATTCTCTCTGTACAATGCAGTCACCCGAAAAAGGCATTCAGCCACACAGCAGCCCACAACAACTGAAGGAAGGCATATCCTAAATCTGACACTTGTCTGGCTTTAGTAAAGTTGGGAATCACCTCTGTCCACCCAGGACTGGCAGCAATTCAGCACGACCACATAGGTACCCATTTGTCCCCTTTTAGAGCATTCACCCAGAGAGCTGGAAAGCTGGGGGTAGGAGGAGATTCAAACCCACACCTCCCAGAGCAATACCATAATCACCCATCAGACAGGGGGACGAAGGACTCTCCTTCACCTTCATTCTGATTTGTATGAAAGCTGATGTATTGGGCCAGAGGAGAATGAGAAATGATGGAGACTAACTCTGGATAGACTGAGGACTAAGGACAACACTGGAGGTATGTGCAAATATTATTTTTATGAAACAGTCCTTGGATAAACTAGTATGCGCAGTCATTAGAGTCCTTCAGTCATGGAAGTGAGCGCCCTCCTTGCAAACTACAAGAGATTCGACAGAGAGCCCAACTTCCCTCACTCCGTCTGGCTGCAGAGAGCAGTCCCAACCTGCCAGGCAGAGGAGGGTCAGGGCTGGGGACCTCCACAGCCTGGAGGCATGCTCTGACCATCAACCTCCTGGCTGGACAGCAGATATTGCCGGTCCCCACACTGTCATCCGTGGAAGCTGTGGTTTGAAATAAAATGCCTCTGGCTTCCAGCTTTTGTGCAATGTACAATCCATGCCTAGAGAGAATTACTGGAACAAGCCCCAAAGGCCATAGAGGCAGATGAGGTATCTGATTTGTGGATAATGATGGGGTCTGGGCATGAGAGAGACTTGGTTCTGTCAAGGGTAAGGTGCTTCTGAGCATGTGAGAAGTGGTATGAGTATCAGCAAAATCATAGGCACTTACTGCTTTGACTCACTGCCAGTGTGAGAGGGGAGCTAAACATGAGCCTTGAGAACTGCAATTTTATACTCAGGGTGTCTAAAAATGTTCCAAGTCATTTAGTGGATCTGGGCCCAAATGAATTTATTGGGCTATCTGGTGATTTGCAGTTGATTTCCTATGTATCAGTGCAAAATTACTAAAATTTGACAATATAATAATGTTGTGTTCTCAACTGGCTGAGGAAGTTGTAAATCTTTCCCTGGGTGAACAAAGAACTTTCTATTATCCCGTGGGTCTTTATTTTGACTATTCTGCTACTAGCTACGTATTAGCATTTTCTTTCTGGTCTGGAGATCAATTACAATACACCTACCTTTATGCAGCACTGACAAAAGCCACAAAACAAGATTAATGCTTAAGTTTGCGCTCCTCTGTGGGCGTTAGCAGCTGGGTTAATATTTCTCAACAGCTTGTCATTGCCTGCCTTGAAGGATAACTATGACACAAATCAGCAGCTAAGGAGGTTTTCAGCTTCTCACTTTCAAATGTCATTCAGCATGATAGCAACTATCATTTAAAACCATTCTGCTCTCCCTCTTTCACCCCCAAAGGGAAGCAGCACTTTTTGCTCGCAAACACAGAGTTTTCACTAGTGCCTCCAGGGAGCTGTGGTGTGGTCCACGCTCGGGACAAGGAGAGGGTCTACAGCTGCTGAGTCACCACGCTCTGGCACAAGTCACTACTGAGCACACCAGAACGATACCATGAAAGTCCCTCTGGATCAGGCACCTCACCGCTGCCGCAGCAGACAACAGACACATGGCTCCTAAGCCAACCACAGAAAATTCAGTTATTTCAAAACACTAATGTTATCCATGGCAACCTAATGTAAACCTTAAAAAAGAAGCTTTCTGTACATGGAATATCCATTCCAGTGGATATTTATTTATCCTTTCAGATGCAGCCAGGCCACCTGCATCCTACACCAACAAGCATATTGTAAATCAGGAGGCAAATCTGTCGTGATTAGGGCTCACAGGGCATAAAAGCAAGTGTGGGGATCTTTGAAAGAATAATTTGAGCAGATTTCACTAAATTCTGTTCTCTCTAACTCAAGGGTATCCCTATGGAGTCCAGCAGTATTACTTAAGATTCCCATCAATATATCCAACTTTGATTTGTCCCTGAGCATGCTATTTCTACGCATTTGTTTATTAACCTTATATTTCTCTTTAAAACAGAGTACAAACCAGCAGTAACATGAATCTCGGTGAAAAAGATTGTTACATTTATCTCCTGAAATGACTCTGCAAAAGAATCAGGAAATTACATATCTTTGATCTCATACAAAATCTTGTTTTCTAACTGTACCAGAAAATCTTAGAATATCTGCTACAGCATCTCATGGCTCAGTAAACAAACAGGTTTATCTCAGTTACAACACAAAAGGTCCTTTTCCTCTCAAGTTATCTTCCTGTCATTGGGTGTGTTGGCATTACTGACTATGAATGATTAAAACTTCTCTGAAACTTGAAAGAAAGTGCTCTGGGTTCAAAACTGCATTTGCAGCAAAGCTTGTCTGTTGCTCTATAAAGACCCTTTGAGATCTGCTAGAAGAGCATTGTAAGTTCCATGATTATTTTTTTTAGGAACTTATTGCTAAAGGTAGGGCAATACCTTTCTAGTTCTGACAGCTATTCAATCTTGGGAATGTGAAAAGTATCGCAACGTCTAAGAAAAGAGTTTATTAAAAAAAAAAAGGAAATTGAAAGAAGTATTATATAAAAGTTAGTAAAAGAAAATCTGAATTGTTAATATTAGCCCCTACCTTCACCTTCAAGCCTCAGTGGACTTTGACTTTCATCATATTACTGCTGAATGAAAATTTCTTCACTTGAAGACACAACGATAATTTTCATAATTCATCCTTAATTACTTCATAATTTCTGAATTAAAGCACCTTAATTTGATTGCAAACAAAACTCTCTGATGTCCTACTTCAAAGACCAGCAAAATCTAAAGCATATTTAGAACATATTTTCCCATGAGCTAAGCAGGATCTTATTATTAAAAGCTGTAGACACACAGCTGAAGAAATATCAACAATAATATTCTCCCTGCATCTCATTTTCTGAGATAAATGAATTTGTAAAATAGTAATTGAAGCTGGCATCTGCTCTTGGAAGAAGCGTGAATTAGAATTTAGAGCTGCTAGCTGAATTCTAGCTAATACTGATTTAGAATATAGTTTGTCGTAAGAGAAATTTTTTTGTTTTTCCCACAGAAAAAAAAAAGTCACAACCAAACATGGTCATTTAAATCAAACCTGAATATTGAAATTTTAAAGTCTTCCTATATTAACAAATTTACTGCTGATAGTAAAAATGAAAAAAAAAAGAAACAAGTTTGCTTATATAGAGCTATCTTTCAGGAGGTAAGATAGGTGAAAAGGATAGTATAGTCCCCATGAAGAATTATCTGAAACACACTTCCCCGGGTTGCAGGCTCTTTATACACATTCTGAGATTTCCTAGCCTTGGAGAAATTATTTTAAACAACATCCTGGTTTTAACAGTGTCATTCATGGCATAAAAAGAGTCTTTGAAAAGTCATCAGTTCAAGTCATTCAGCACCATTGGTCAAGATCAAGCAAAAATTCAAGGCACATTCGATACATACCTGATGCCATCTACTTTGTTTATCAATGCTTTTGTTTTAGATAAATATGTCTGAAGAGCAGCACAACATACCGCTGCTTCTTCTAACAGGGCAAGAGGAAGACTTTCCCTGGGTTGAGGAGGATCAAGTGAGGGACCAGTTAGGCCAATTAGATATTCACAAGTCTATGGGCCCTGATGGGATGCACCCGAGAGTGCTGAGGGAGCTGGCGGAAGTCATTGCTGGGCCGCTCTCCACCATCTTTGAAAGGTCCTGGAGAACAGGCGAGGTGCCTGAAGATTGGAGGAAAGCCAATGTCACTCCAGTCTTCAAAAAGGGCAAGAAGGAGGACCCGGGGAACTACAGGCCTGTCAGCCTCACCTCCATCCCTGGAAAGATGATGGAACAGCTCATTCTGG
>VYZM01018199.1:163588-254616 GCA_013398915.1 Dromas ardeola
GAGTCTCCACCTCTGGAGACATTCAAAACCCGCCTGGACACGTTCCTGTGCAACCTGCTCTAAGGTGACCCTGCTCTGACAGGGGGGTTGGACTAGATGATCTCCAGAGGTCCCTTCCAACCCTATGATTCTATGATTCTTGAATGTGGGCATGCAAGGATACAGTAGTTATCTCTGAAGTCAATAATTATATACAGCTCTCATAAGAGTTTAAGAATAGGAATATAATTACAATCTCTTTTGTTCAGCTGTGTGGTAATTCAGAGTTAATGCTGATTTTCTCTTACATGGCTTGAATTTGGAGGGGGGGTGTCTCTCCTGATTTAGGGTCTTGCACCAAAATGACAGTTATAAAACTGCCAATTTGCCCATCAGAGAAAAGAAAAGGTACAGACTTATGCATTTCAATGACACAATCATAATATTACATATTACTACATATATATTTTTGGTCAACCTGAGCACTGTCTTTAGCTACATTGTATCAAACATTAATATAGGATGTAAAAAAATGCATTTCTAAGTTACCAATAAGCCAGTCCCATCAAAAGGCTATCAACATGTCAAGCATGTCAATGGAGAGATTAATGTAATCATCTGGTATGGAGCTGGACAATTCTTGTTAAAAACATCACAAGCCCCACAGTAATTTACTAACAAAACCTTCAGCTGGGCTTGGGTACTGTAAAGCAACAGGGGGAGATGATGCAGCACTCAAGCGCTGAACTACGCTAAGTAACCATACAAGGTTATCATAAAAGTAGTAACACTTTTAAGTAACCCAATCAAAAAGACATTTTAAAAGTTAAAAATAAAACCAGCTGCTGTGGATTCTGAGATGCCCAGTTATGATAAGTATATATGCATCTATAAAATGCATACACATAAAAATATATATTAACATAGGCACAAATAACTGAGTAAAGTTTTGGTACATCAAACATTTGGGCTTAGTTCACATCTATATCCACTGGAAGGGGCCTGAAAGTAGGTGGATTAAGTCCACAAGTTCTTTCAAGTCCCTTTCCACATCTGTAGCCCTGGAAAAAGTTCATAGCACAAAACAGGATTAAGACCAATTCATATTCTGGCAGAGCCACACAATGACTACACCATACTGCAGAGGAAGAACGAAAAGCAATTACCAACTCTGGACAGTAGATCTACGATTTTCAGAAAGGCCTAGAAAAATTTATACATTCAGTTCCTTCTGTCTCTTTATCAAAACAAAACAAGCTTTACAGAGCTATTTAGGCATTTTAAGAGGCAGATAAGAGGTCTAGTCCTTTTGATTTTTTTCCTAAAGAATAAACATTTAATACTTATAGACTTGTTAAAATAGGACTCTGGTCATTCCTCTCTCTCAAATCTCTTGGAAAATCAAATAATACTACATCTGGCTGCCTGAAAATATGGCATATAAAAGACTAATGAAGATTTCTATTAACACAGAAACATAACAATCAGACTATAGTATTTAAATAATTTGTTTCAGCTAGTAGACTCACAGAGATAAAACCCAAGCTTGCTGTGAAACATGACTGAGCCAGAAAAATTACCATTAAGCTAAAGTGTATTTTGCAATGCTCAATTCTTCTCTTCAGGATCAAAATTATTTTTCTGCAGAAAAGTTAATGGAGATATATGTCTGAGGTGTTACCTTAAAACTAAGAGCAAGGTTAGGCATTACAAGTACTATTATCCTCAGTTTTTGTCCCAACCTTTGGCCATGTCTAGTTAATGTAAACACAGGACATGTGCTACTGTAAACGTAGCACAGTTGGTTTGGTATCTCCAAACTCCAAAGCCCAATAACTCCTGAAAACAAGCTGCTCAGCAATGAGGTTCACGGCAGAAGGAGACAGACCTGCGACAAAGCCACCCCCAACGCTGCTGCACCCTCAGAAGTGGTGGCTGCTTCCTTTGGAATGATGGCAAATGCGGTGGTTTTGGGTCTGCTAACCTCTCCTTCATGCAAGACAGTCTGCATGTTGCCCATGTCTCTGGTGTTTTATCCCACGGGTATTGTTTATGATAGCAACTCTGCATTGCTCACCTCCTTCCATATGGGGAATATGAGATGTATACCTTAATAACTTACATATACAAAAGAAAGAAATCACTTTGCTGATTGGGAAAAAACGTGGTGAAGGAAAGAAGGAAAAGGACAGATTTTCCTTACAGACAAGTACAGTATTAGAGTAGCAAGCAGATGAAGACAAAAGCAGTAGAGGAAATAGTAAATGTTGATAGCCCTGGCAAGAGTTTGGTCAATGCCCTTTGCATATTCCCTACCTATTTTTCTCCCAAGTGCCTCTATAAACTTCCCAAGGTTGCAATGCTGCATCTAGTAAACACTGTCAAGATTCTTCAAGTGGTCCTGTATTGAAAACAGACTATATAATTAATGCCACAATGAAAGCATTCTCATATTTGCAAACTATTGACAAAATCAAGGCGCTAGAAAACTGAGCAGCTCAATTTGTGTATAATGTATGCACAGCACGAGAAACTGGGGAAATCATGCTTTTTGTGCAAAACAAAAAGATGTGTTAGTCTAATTCTCCTAATGTTTTGAGTGTTTGGGGCTACTTGACATTTTAAAATGAGTGAGTCTATACTTATAATTTTATGTGTTTTGTTACTGGATAAAAACTCTCTCTAGTGCTAGAGCAATTATGACACTACTGTCCACTTTAAAAAAATTCTTAAAAATTCAGGATAAGAGAATGGCACGTAGCTCAGTAGAGAAGCTGAAAAAGTCTGAGTTTCCTTTATATATCTAAATACACAAAATCTTACACTTTAAGGGTTGGACCTGAGGTTTAAGTAACATGCAAAATGAGCATCAGGATGAACACCCCAAGGAAATACATCAAAGTTTAATTGCATCCTTTTGCATGTTAGCTAATGGATACACTCACTCTAGCTACTGAGTTTGTTCACTTCATTCATTCTGAAGTGCTAAGTAACACTGCTAAGAACTGCGAAATGATGGCATTGACAGGTGACATGCTCTTCCCATCCCCAGATGCAGAATGGAGAGGAGCTGTATAAGGTTCTCCAAGAACAATCTATGACTTGCAAGAAACACAAGTACAGGTAAAAGCAAAGTGAATGGTCACCCAGCCTAATTTTATACACTTACCTTAGTTGGCTGCCACTTTTGGCACCAGTGTGAGAGAAACAAAACTCTTAGAGGTAAATTCAGAACAGGAGCCTAAAACATACGTTCTGAATTATCCTGTGTCTTTCCACAAAGAGGGCCCAGAGAAATTCATAGGCACCTAGGAAAGGTAGCTATAATTGGGCTGTGTGAATGTCCTCCTGTGTGACTGCTCCATTCAATGTCTGATTAAGCCAGGCAGTTGAATATTTGCATAACCTTAAGCATCTGTTGTCTTTCTGAAGACAATGGACTACTTCTGTTTAACATTATGAACATGCTGAAGTACTTTGCTGACCTGGGGCCTTAATCTTTGGCACCTTTACTAGGACAACAAATGAAGCAACTAAACATAAATATTTGTGGCCAGTTTTACACTGAGATACAGCAAATAAACTAGTATCGATTCAACTTAGGCTACAGAGCTGGGGGCTTCATGCTGGAGACTACTTCAGAGAAGCCAACACATGTTCTATATTGCAGACTGGTTGAAAACCCAAGAACGCTTGGACTAGTGACCTGGGATTTTAATATGTAATTCCATTTTCCATAATTATCAGGCTAGAGCAATACATACACATTACCTTCAAAAGCAAACAAAAAAAATAATGGTAAAACATACTGTTCTCACCAAATACCTTTCAGTAGCAGCTGTTGAATTCCTACATTGCTTGTAGCTGGCAGGGCAGCACATTAAGATCTATATAATCAGCACACCCCCATCTAACAATTAAATGATGGATCACTTCCAACTTTTGCTGAGCTCAGGTGTATTGGAGCTTGTTGTGAAGAATACCAGAGGCCTTAAAGCTGAACAACCACTAAAATTGAAGGCCAACAGCTGTAACACTCTGGACACACGGAATGAATGCTCTTGACCATTTTAAAGATGTCATCATTTCCAACTTAAAATGTACAGAACTTCTGTCCTGTTACAGCAGGGAAACAGACTCAATGTGCAAGAGTAACTCCTGAGGTTTGTTAATTCGGTTGCCTTTGCTTTCTATGTGACTCTGCACGTATTAGGCACAAAAGAGGCCACTAGTAATGAACCATTTCTGTAGAAAATTGGATCTTACCAAGTATTTTGGTTTATTTCTTGAATGGAAGCTAGGTGAGTTCTGAATTAATACAATAGATTTTCCAAGATTCACACATTTTCACACCTCTCCCCATCTACCACTCTAATCTTGAAGACATAATTTGATGCATCTGGATACCAGGGATCACACTGTTCCTGATGTAAGGATGAAATGCTATCTGCATGCAGTCTGAACAAAAACGAGGATAGTACCCTGGAGGAGTCCTGAAGATTAGGAACCCCACCAGGAATTGAGCAGTAGCTGTCAAACTATCATCAGGAAGATATTCGCAGGGTAACCATCTCCAGGGTGCCTCAGTCCCTTTGGAAGTGAGTGGAACTTCACCTCTTTGGGTGCTCTGAGATGTTACCTAGTTTTTCCTTCCTGGATGATAACAGTCCAAATGACTTAGCTGAGGAAGGCAGAGACAGAGGGCCAAGACAACAAGAGAGGCAGCCAACTCTTGCTGTGGAAAAGGGAACAACATTGACAATGGGAAGAAGATGAATGAAGACCCACAGGAAATGCCTGGGCATTTAGATCATCAGCTCCAACTTCAGCCTTGAGGGAGGACTACTATGTCTGCTGCAGAGGACTCCTGTACTCCCGGGCAATAGCCACTGCCTTGCTCATCTTCATTTCTTCTTAGGCAGGAAGAGCCCAGGATTCACCCATTCCCACTTTCTCTCTCAGTTCTTGCCTTGGGACAGCAACAGCCCACAAAACAGGAGTGTTCACCCACTTTCCCTGAAAGGAGCCAAGAACCAAGTTCCCAACTTGGTCACCTAAAGGCAGGTTCAACTCTCCTAGCGTTCCTGGTTAGTTTTACTGTATTTTCACTTCATTTGCTTATAAAGCAAACAGCAAAATCAAAATATTTCAGACCTTCAAATCTGCGTCTGGAAGGTAAGTATGCAATTATCTTGAAATAGATTAGCAGTAAAAGAAAAAGAAACTCATGGGCTAAGATGTTAATGTATTTCTGTAGTGAGCTCATTCAGCCTTAAACAACTAAGAGATGGAGACTGGCTTTTAAAAATGAGGTGTGAGAAAGGATATGACAAGAAGGATGGATATGTAAGCAATATTTTGGCTTAGCCCATGACAAGCAAAAAGCTACAGTTATGCTGCAAGATGTCTTGGGATCACCTGACAGAAATTATTACCAGAAAATGGAGCGTTCGGCAGAACAACTGTGGTATGTGTTAAGAGGAAATTTCCTGCTCAAAAACATTCCAGGATCAATACTCTCAAGAATAATGTCCTCTATTCATCTGCAAAAACAGCCGTAGCTCAGGCAGAGTCAATAAACTTCCTTACCAAATATGTCTTTTGTCTGTGAGAAAACATCTTATTCCTCATGCATGTTTACTTCATGACACCTTCAACACGACAGTCAATGGCAGTTAGAAGGTCACTGAGAAATATTTCTGTGGAAGTCTAAAAACCCTATTAGCTTTTCTATATTTGTTGCTTTTGTCTTCACCTGAAGCTGTCCTTGATGTCAATAACAAAACCAGTTTCAGAAGTCTCAGAGCTGACCCTTAGGAAGGTCCACCTAGCATCTAATAAAACACAAAATCAAGTAATCAGTTTCTTTACTGCAGTAGTTCAAAAATGTGCAGAAATAAATTTACAAAAAGTCTTGTATACTTTTAGGACTTTTTAGGCATTTTTAGGACTACTTATCTTAAAGAATATCCAGTGCCTATTCAATGACTTCAGTATGACCTTTCTTTCTGAATTTTTAAGATAAATGATACATTTGATGCCAATGGCACAAGCACAAGAAGCATATATGCATACTGCTCATGAGTCCAAATCAATCGTGTTATGAGCATTCACAGGAACAGAATAAAAATACCACCAAATGCCTTTTCTCCATGACTTCTGAAAGATGGCTTTACTTACACTCAGCAGGTGATGATGAAGTCTTTTTCCTGATCACAGTATGCTGCTGTGTGTAAGAATTCAGGGACTGACTACGAAGTGCTTACTGCTGTGCAAAAGGATTTTAATTTACTTAAAATTTGGGGCATAAAAGCCTTTTCCTTTTACTGACATACATTTTATTGAATTCTAAGCTGCATATTAAAATTCATGGCTATTAAAATGACTCTTTGTATACATTCATGGATACCTCCACAAAGGAGCACAAAACACTCTGCACTGTTTTTTTTCTTCATTTCCTACTTTTTTTTCCTCTTTATATTTTCAGGAAAGAGAGAACAAGGTATACATTCTGTTCCATAGCTATTCCATCATTCAAAAACTAGCCTTACTCTGTAAAACACAAATCCTGGTTTTACAAAGCCAAGAAATGAATTTTGACTGCAGTGCTGAAGAGGCTTCAAGGGGAAGCCTCCACTTACTGGACAGCTGGGATACGAATACTACGTAATAGAGGGAGATGCAACTGTGAATATAGTCAACTGCACCAAAACCCCTAATAAGGCTTGTTCTTTTCCACGAATTTCTTCACACACTTGTCTTATGTCTCACCTTTGCTTTTCCATTTTAGATCATAAAAACCTGCACAGACTTGAGATGTCAAGCATGCACCATAAGACTTCGCACAGGCTTCTGTGCTTCTGCCAGACCCTTCCTTGTGCTCAAATTGTGGCTGAGGTGGTCAAAAACTTGGAAAGAGGGGCCTCACAATAAGATAGAGTAAGCTATAAAGAAGCAGAAAAACTTTTTCAGCTAGAGATCTAAACAAGTTGGGTCTGTCTCTTTTAATGTAGTGCTGTTAGTTCAAGCCTGAAGAAAGCTTTGGGGTTGTCTACCGGGTTTTTCAAAAGCTGGCAGAAAACAAGCCAGTGTTTGCTACAATGACTCTTCAAAAGCCTTTCCTTAGGGACAAAGCCAATCTTTCAGGCAATCCGTACTGCCAAAGCTTCTGACATCTTGTGAAGAAGACTGTGACAAGCTGTATGGACCTCAGGGGAAAAAGAAAAAGGAATGGGTGGTATAACAATTTGATCTGATGGGGAAAAAAAAAGTTTTGGCTGAGGATTTGTTTCTGAAGAACAGCATGGTTCTTTTCTGAGATGCATAGTTGGAAAGTCTCTATAGGTGAGCATCAGAAAATGGAAATTAATTTTTCTTCATGGATCTCTCTGGTGAAGATAATTTGGCTCTGGATAGCACATGAGAGTAGAGCTTCTCAGACTGAGGCATGCACCAAGTTACCCAGTACCATGGTTGGGAACCACCACGAGAATGAGATGGTGGCTGAGAGAAAATACCAAGAAACAGCTCCTTCTGTTTCCTGCATCTAACATGATTCCTCAGCTTAAAAGCCCAATATGAAGAATATGAGCCACACAACTCTGATTTATATATTTGCTTGACTTCCTTCCCACCGTTAACATGCAAGACTGGGAAGGAGCATAATGAGAAAAAGCTCAGCTAACCTTTGAGGAGGCTAGTTCAAGAAATAGAGATTTCTTATTGACACTGCAGAAGATCCCAATATCAAAATGCTTAGCACTGAAGTAGAAGGTTTTGCAGAGAGAATGAACTCCACTTGAAAGGTAAAGTTAAATCTCTGGTGCTATAAACTTTATAATGAATACTGATACCAAGTATAACAAACTAGAACTTGTTGTCACAGGAGTAGGTGATTTTATCATGATTTTTACTGAGAGGACAGCAATTCGAAATGCTGGAACAGAGTGCAATGGGAATTGGAAAGAAGATGCCAGGGAAAATATTCAGGGACTGTAGTGAAGGAAGCTGGTGACTGAATCATAAACACTATCAGGTTGTCTATAGGTTAAGCCCTGAGCCTTTTTTTTGCTTAAAACAGGAGAAGGCTAAGGACTTCCATCTACCATATTCAAGAACATCTGTGACTTCCTGTAAGGACTTTTAGCACAACTTCCCTCTCACATGAATATGGGTATAAAGCCCTGCACAAGAATACAGTAGGGGCTACCTAAATTGGCACTCTGATAAAGAGCAAGTCTCTCTAACGTCAAAGAACGCATTCAGTGCAGCACACTGCGATGACTCAAGGAATGAGCACATCACATCTTGTCAAGTGACTGTCCTGCTGCAGTTGTTTGCCAGCCCATACCATTCACACGTCAATTAAAAATGGCTAAAAGGCCCTTTTGCTGTTAGACTCTGTGTTGTTTTACATGAATCTACCATTTTTTTCAGAACTAATGAGTTTCATTAATGTTACTTGCAACGTGTAGGCACAATGCTTACTTTCTGAGCAATTCATGACATAAAAGAGAGTCTTCCTCATCACAGTCTATTGCTGTTAGCATCTGAAAATGGCACCGATCTCAAACCTTCGTACTTCTGTTTCTATAGTGACTTGACACGTAGACAGATTTCACAGCACTTGCACATTGTCTCCACTGCTCTTTTCTGTTTCATCATAAGAACTCCAGCTACCCACTTTCTTTAAGACAAAATAACCACCTGCTCTCTTTCATTAGAAGCTGTCAACTGGAAGACCCCACCATGAGTCCGTGGCTTCCTGAGTAAAACTGAATAGCACAAGTCTAAATTATGTTAGCCTTGCCTAAGCAGCACTGCTGTGTGGATGAAGTATAACACATCACATGAAGTTTGCTAAGGGATGAGCAGAGCAGCTGAGGCTTCATGCATCATTCTGCAGCCAGATGTACTTCCTTCTCACCACTGAAAACTTCCCCACTGGGCTCTGTGTGCAGGCTGGCCACATGTAAGACTTTGCAAGGATCTCCTTGTGGGTGCTGGGTACTGTGCTCATTCACTTGTTTCTTAATACCCTAACTTCCAAGCAATTAACATACTCATTCACCTTTACATATTCAGAAAATGACAAGGTCATAGTATGTTTAGGAGAAAGGGCAATAATCTGAGTAAATATTTTGATAGACTTCTTTAAAGTAGCTATTATAGTGCACAAAAGGAGATCTGTACATTTATTTACCAAAAAAAACCCCAAACAAACCCAAAACATACCCACTCTTAATTTGTTCTATTAATGAATGTGACCTGAAAATCATTCATGGGTATGATCTGCTGGAAGTTCTCAAGATGCCAGTTGGTTGGGTCTTTCGGCCTACATACCCAGCTGACTGTTCTCATTCAGGAATGAAATGACTAGGAAAGTGTTCCAAAACCAGGAAATCTAATGCATTAAATGTGAATTACTGCAGTTAATCAGGCTTTTCATTAGCATATGGCTTGTTTATAAACTATTCTGCAATGTGACATTTCCAAAGGATCATATTCCAAATTTTTCAGCATTTCATCACTTCCAAATTTTTCAGCATTTAACCCGCACTACGTGCTTATCCTATCAGAACCAACAAACTGTGAAAACCACGAAAAGCACTGGAAAAACAGACCTTGAAAGAAGCAAGTGATTTCATTGTACCTCAGCCCTAAAGGCAACGATCATGAAGTTCAAATAGTTAAGGTTTTTCCTGTAATCATGAGAATACAAGATGAAGGCTGTAAAATTAGTGAGCATTTTGACTAAACAAGCTCACCTTGCAAATATTTGGCACAATATGATGCATTTCTTTTTATTTTTATAAGTACTTTCTATGAAAAGGGAATGGAAAACGTTCAGAGTGGCAGGCTGTGAGACCTGCTGACTGGTTGCACAATAAAGGCTAAGCCATGAAGTGAAACCCTAGGAGCTGCTGCATCTCGAAATGCCATAAAACTGAACAACTTCTATCTGGAGTAAATCTGACTGGTATTTCCCTTGAATACACGGTGCATTTGGCACTGTAATTTGTTTTAAACAGTGATTGGCATCAACGCTGTTCTGGTTGCATTCATTTTCTTTAGGGGATTCATTAAATAACTACTAGTATTAACTGTTTGAACTTATTTGTATTCTGATGACATCCACCATATCGTTGGCACTGACCACCCACACAAAAGAAAATTTCCCTTTTTTAAAGAGTTTACAATCTGAGATCAGTTGAATGTTGCAACACTGCAAAGAAAATTTGAGTTCAGAAATAATACATAGCATCATGATTATCAGATCAGCACCTACATTAGTGTACAATAAATCTTGGAAGGCCAGAAATTACTGAATCAAGATAAAAGCTCAAAATACATTAACCAGTACATTCTAGAAAGGAAGCACAGGTCTTTGTTTTATTAAGACACTGAAATCTTGATTAATAAAGCTGGTGTTTCAATGATGCTGAAAGCAATTAGACAATGAGTTTCAAAGGGAGTTGCACATGTAAACTCCTCTGTCTTATTTGAAAATCCCAGCCAACAGCGGCAATCATGTTTGGTTTAAATCATCATATCATCATGGGAAACAAATCCATTAGTCTTTCGTTCCAGGCAAGAATGAAGTGTAGGTGAGGGAGCAAACATGGTGGGAACATGGATATCTGCAGGTGATTTATGTGCATGTGCTGAGCTAAAAAAGAAAGCAAAGTTAAGAACAACACAGACAGCAGCAAAAGCAAACTAGATCCTGGAAGGATGACGGTGGTTGTGCAGATTATGAGAAAACAATCAGAAGTGACAGTCAACCTTCATCCTCTGGAGAGAAGTAGGCATCCAGTCTGTAAAGACACCTTACCATCCACTTCTTTTTGCTGAAGGGATTTTTTGGAGTGGGGAAACAACACACGGTTTTCTTTTCTGTGTTCTGCTCTTTTTCAAATCCATCCTATTTGTCTGAATATCGGTAACATATAAATATTCTACTTACTCCCTCATGCGTTTCAGTTTGGCCTCAGCCATAGTGCTGTTGAGAGCTCTGAATCCCTGGGGCGCCCCTGGAGACACTCCGGTGACAGTTCCTGAGCCTACAAATCAATGCACAGACACGTAACCTTATTCACCTTCATCCCCTGAGCTCTATTGCAGAGTCAAGGGCAGTCAGAAGGAGGAAGACCTTGTTTCTCACAAGGTAGTGCCACATTAATTAAAGATGAATTAGATTATTAGATGCACATTAAGGGCAACTCCTTTCTGAGGGACAAGTAGATTTATAGCTTAAAGGCACCAGAATTGAAACACAATTTTCCTTCTGTGTAGCATACAGGGAATTACATTACACCAGAAAGAACAGTCACTTGAGAAAGTGCTGGGACAGATAAATATTCAAGAAAATGAAATTTGCTTAGACAATATGTATTTTCCTTCATTGTTCTTGCAGTTATTTATAAGAGCAAGAACCTTCTTCCTAACACGCAAGTCCCTCCTTTAGCTTGATAATTACTGTAAACTGAAAGTATTTAATTTATGACATCACTTTCCCCTTCAGATGAAGGCACTCTTTTTATGTATGCCTACATATATATATATATATAAAAACATACCTGTATATGTAAATACATACATATATATATGTGAGAATATACATAAGCATATACACACACCCACACTCTTTCTGTTTAGAGGCCTTGAGAGCTGTTGCGATATTTAAGGACCTAACGCTCACAGACTGCTGTGGTGCTCACCCACAGGAACAGAGAAGTGCTGCATCACAGAGGACTGCCAGGGTTGTCAGTGCAAATATCCTGCAATTTCCTATTGCCATTCTATCATGTAAGTCTCTGCTTAACCTAAGGAATTTAGGTTGACCAATAAAGCGGATGCCCCATCCCTGGAAGTGTTCAAGGCCAGGTTGGATGGGGCTTTGAGTAACCTGGTCTACTGGAAGGTGTCCCTGCCCATGGCAGGGGGGTTGGAACTAGGTGATCTTTAAGGCTCCTTTCAACTGAAACCATTCTATGTTTTATTTATTGCCCCTACTACTCCCATTAGAATATGATTTCAGAGCCTCACTGTGAGCTGGTTGTTAAAAATCTCTCCTCCAATTTCCCAACAAAAGTTCTTTATTGGCGAGTTCATGCTCATTTTTCTCCTGTGCCAGTCCTTTTCTTTGGCTTACTTAGTTCTTCCGTGTTGCATACTCCTTTCATTTCTTTATAATTGGAAAAAGAGATCCTACTTCAGCTTTCAATTTGCTAAGCTAAACAAAGCAGATATTTTAGTTTCTTCTTGCAAAGTATTTGGGATTAGGATTTCACTTCCCAAAAAAGGAGAATATGTATCATGGTGCAACTACATCCTGTGTAAATGTGTGGGCCCAAGTTCTGAACAGACACAGGAGGGCTCTGCATAGAATATGAAGAAGCTGAAAGCCACACAAACACATCAGCACAATGCCGTGTCTAAATGAACAGACCGTCCCCTCCTAGCAGGGTTTTTTATCTTGGAGTCAGTTCAGCTTTAGTTTGGATTGCATTAACCTTGATCACATGCAGCCATAGGGAGCTTGCAGCTACCTTCCTGCTATGAGCAGTATAGACACCCCCAGAGAGTACTGAATGCTTCCCTGGAATGCATAATCATGGCTTTCCCAGGAGTTAAGCTCCTGTGTCTTACATGATTCTAGACCCTGATCACATAAGGTTGAATACTGAGATTAAAAGTTTCCACCATGAGTGATCCTACTGAATCACTCACAGTAAGCGTCTGCTGGATTCAGAGCTTTGCTGGATTCAGAAGATAGGAAGCAGGCATGGAGAGAGACCACAGAAGAAATGTATTCCTAGCTATGGCTTTTTGACTTTTTAAATCATTTTCCTTACTTCTCTTTACACCTAATGGCTAACAGTTGTCTGGTGCCTAAATGTTACAACTGAGGTACAGTTAAAGTAGTTTCAAAGATGAAAAATGACAAGCTCAGTTCTTACTAGCAACCAATAACTTCACCCATTGATGCAAAAAAACATTTCCTGATCGTTTACTGTAACACTACACGTGCATATCCATACATTTTTACATGTAAGCATTTAATTACTTTAGCAGCATTAGAAAACTCAGTTGTTCTCAGGGTGGCCCTGAGGAAACCCCAAGTGCTGTGCAAAGCAATGCTCGTGACTTACTGGGTGGCACACTCCTCTTGGAGTTGGCACAGTATTAAGGTCCAGATGTGGGGCTTTGGGGCTTCGAAAGCAATAAAAAATTGATGCCCTGAGCACAAATGGTTGAAGAAAAATATAATCTCTTTAAAAAGAGCACATTTAACCACAAGCCTCAGCTAAATTCTGGTATTACTATTATTACAGGATATATCACTGTAGTAAGAGCTCAGCATTCTCTTTCTGCGTAGTGGGTTCAATCTATTTATTGCTACAATATCTCCTTCTCCTCCGACATTTCATTATTAAAGACATCCTTCTTGTTTTTTTCTGGGATTCCAGGCTCAACAATTCGTACTTTATCTACTCTCCACGTTGGCAGTTGGCCAACCAAAACTTATTCTCTACACGCAAACTAGTATCTATCTTCTGCTCCATTTAATAAGATTTTCTGAGGACTGTGAGGCAGCTGCAATGACGACAGATTGCAGGATGCTGCAAAGGTGTGGTCAGTCATAAAAAAATGAGTTCTCAGTGAAAACTGCTAAGACCTTTTCACGTTGTTGCTACAACAAGCCTGAAAATTTTTTTCCTGGGGTCATTCATAACCCACACCAACTTCTGTATCAGAGATATTTTCTTAGAAGCAGTTACTTGATTAATAATATAATTTGCACCCAGCTTTGAGCAGTTTGCCCTACCCATGCATCAACACAGAACAAGGAATTATGCTTCTTCAAAAAGTGGACAGATAACTAATTGCATTTTTTATGCAATATATCATTCTTGATTCATTAAATAAAATCTAATTAATCAACATGAGCACTGACTTTTCAAAACCCAGTATTGTGGCTTTCTAAATGTATTTCAAAGATGAATACTCTCCCAGCGTCTAGCCCAGTATTGCAAAGAACAACATAGGGCAAAAGGGCAAAAGAAGACCTTTGTCCTCAGGTCATGGAGCACCATTTTGAGGTTCTCACTGCAACTTTCCTGCTCTGTCAACGGGAAGATGAAAGGGTCTGTAGGGAAACAAATCCTCTGGCTGACATTTATTCACAGGTACTTACATATAAAATGATTATATGGTGAGACTTTTCATACATTATGGCCCAAAGGCATTTCTACCAACACTTCTGCTAACAACTGAATAATTGGTCATAGACATCTACTGCATCTCTCAGTAAGCCACTCTGTATTGTGAAGCTATTATCTCCACTAAATCATAGACTTCTGTTTGGATTTTGGATTTCTTTCTTCAGGTTTCACTGCTACATATGAGATCCTTCAAGGACGTTTTCTACAAGATTAAAAAGCTCCTTAGAATCAGATATATTTTCCTGAGTTTATAAACAATACAAAGTGACCCAACTGCCTCTAACCTTCTCCTCCTTTAAGATAAGTAGATCTAGTAAATTTTAAAACCAGGTTTTCAAACTTCCTTTCATTTTGCAGTTCTTTTCTGGGATCTTCCCAGTTTTTCAAACTTTATCAGCATGGACTATCTTATTTCAAATATACTCCGCGTGGAACTGTATAGCCAACCCAAAATGAACCTTGTACCACACTGAAGCACTGATATTCACAGTGACTCAGTGGGAACTCTTGAGGAGAAAACTCAGTTACTTCAAAACTTCTTTTACCCTTCAACACTGAGGTTTATACTAAAGCAACTCCACCTATGGAAAAACAATGTATATTTACTGCATCCTCTTTATCGCAGCCCTTGCTGACATTAAAAAAGTTCTAGTTTTATTCTACTCAGATGTTCTCTAACATCTGCTTGAAACGGCACATATTTTTTTTCACAATACCCTTAACAATGAAATACACTACAAGAAATTCTGGCCAGGCCAGATTTCTGCATCTGCCCTATTATTGCCATGAAATCCACACTGTTTTCAGGAGTGGACATTATAATGATGTTGTAGCTTTGTAGCCCAGTAATATGGTATTGCCACTGCTACTACCAGGTCAAATGCTTGGACCAGAGTTTCCAAGGGTCCAGGCTTTGTCTGAACTTGTCTTGACCCACCATGAACTTAAGCTTAAGCTGTAACAGCAGTTCTTCTAATGACTGGGTGGTTGTGGCTATTTTGTTTTGTTTCCACTTATTTTTGTATTGTACAGCCTGCATTTTTAGATAGATAGTAGTAATCTGTGTAGAATGATATATTTATAACTAATTTAATATAATTAATGTAGAGAAATACAGGCCTGGTACGACAGCAGATGCCTTCCAAAGCGGGGACAAAGGATGAGGTGTAAAGGACTATGGGCATGGGATGACAAGAGGTGGGGCACAGGCTGGTACTGGCAATCCCATGGCTATAAACAACGTGTTAGTGATCAGTTAAACTAGCTTTAGGGTGAACAGAGAACAAGTATCTACCCTATGTAAAATGCATGATATACAGAAAATTTTGCTGTTAACATGAATTTGCAGCCCAGTGAAGAAAAAGCAGGGTATAAATGAATGTTAGCAAACACATACAATTGGGCCCAACTGCAGCTTTGTAGTTTGACATTGGAAGAACTAAGAATAGTAAATATTTAAACTTCCTCAGTGACACGGAGCATACAAAAGATAAAAGGGACCCTAGCAGATTTTTCTCTCATTATCATCACATATATTTGTTTGGAACAAACCATGCAAACCTAATTACAAACTCAGCTTGGAGAAAGGCTTTAAGTTTCAGCACAGACTGGTCAGAGATTTTTTAATGATTAAAGCACAATTTAATTCTTTAATATTATAATTTTTAAAGGCATGTTCTTGTTCTTAATACTGAAAGACAAAGATGAAGACAAGAGTCTCTCTAATACCACGATTTTTTAAAAATACCACCGTTTGTCTCTGGCTAATACTCCAGGTTATTCCCAGAAGCCCTCAAGGCAATTTCCCTCTTTCATTAAAACAACAAAATATTGAAGCATAGAGCTAAATTTTGTCCTTATTTCCACTTCTGCAAACCCACTGCAGACAACGATGCTGCATAAATGAGTGCAGAATTTGAAGACCACGGGATCTCTGTTAGTGTGAAGACAAGCTGGACGTGTATACTCCTTCCTTCTGTCCCAAGGATCTCCCCGACATGGCACACAGAAGGTGACCAGACGTGATTCAGTTTTCCCAGGCTTCTCCTACATTATTGTGTCAGAGACACAAGATAACACTAAGCCAGGTTTATCGGGAGCCTTTGGGAACTCAGCTGGACTTTCACGCAACCCACACGTAGGCTGCTGCTGCCACAGTTGAACCCGGTGGTCTTCAAGGGCAGTGAGCACACCAGCCTCAGTAAATAGCCACCTTTCATTTAAGTTTTCTTTTTAGCATTTAAACAGAACACAAGAAATCAGGTTTTCAAACTATAAATTTAATATAGAGACAACTTGTGGGAGATATTAGGATTAAATGGAAAACTTAAATTCTCAGTGATTTTTCTGTGCCTGTAATGAGATACTGTAAAATTAAATAAATATTATGCAAACCTGGATCATCATTTAAAATAAATTTTGAAATATTTTAACTCATTTTCTCTTATTGTTACCAGTGCTAGAAACTGTAAAAGAACCTACATATCCTTAAACATTTTCCTCTGGAGTAAAGATGGCAGAAGCCAAGT
The DNA here is from genome assembly GCA_013398915.1 of Dromas ardeola. Taxonomy (NCBI): domain Eukaryota; kingdom Metazoa; phylum Chordata; class Aves; order Charadriiformes; family Dromadidae; genus Dromas; species Dromas ardeola. The sequence continues at coordinate 180,324 of VYZM01018199.1, forward strand.
TTTTAAAAGCTTTTGTTATAACATTCCACACTTCTGTCCATCACGCTTTATGGCTCTATTATTTTCAACAAAAGCACTTAACTGTGTACGCCTTTTCCTGTGGTATATTTATACTTCTCTGCAGTAGGTTAAGGAAGCAATTTTCAAGAAGATCACATTTTTTGAGTTATTTTGTTGCAAAATGGAAATAATTGGACTGTGATGAATACAGACTGCTAATAACTGCTGCTATTACATTTAAAGAAGAGATATCATCTTACCCAATGAGATATTATTCAGGACACTCTCCAAATACTTGACCATTGCCTCGATATCACTGTCCTGTGGATAAATGAGATAAGGAATAGTGTTAGTGTGAGCACAAACTTAAATATAAACACTATGTACCAGACTTATGATCCCACAAACATAAAGGATATCACTTACACCAACGAATGTCAACACTAGACTACAAAGAGTCTACATTGCTCAGGACTTTTTCTGTGTTTTCTTCTCCTAAAACATCAAGTTTGGGAATGATGTTACATAAAAAAAATTATTTACATCAGATTCCTTGCAGAACATAAGTGTGTAGAGCTGTGCATGGAGTTTAAAGAAGATATGTTTACTGTGGAGGGTGGTGCGCAATCTCTGAAAATACACCAGCATTTTATCATCGGTGAGTCCTGAAATATCTAAAACAATATTACATTGAAAAGGGCAAGTGTGTACTTCTTAACTATGCCAAAATTTCTTATGCTTATAATAGCTGCTCACTGCAAATTAATACATATATTTCATGTAATTGCATCTACTTACACGCCTGGTAAAAACGACTAATTGAAAAAATTCTAATTAAGAAGAGATTTTAGCACTTTTCTATTTCAAATATTCTGTTACCAGACAGATGATTAACAGTTTTGCCATGATATCTTTCACGTGAAATGCTATTTGTGTACACAGATGAAATTTAAAGATCTGTTCATTAAGCAGTGATTGTGCTCCAGAAAGTAGATCGCAGTTTTATTAAAGTCCAAGAGAAACTTGGACTCTGAGTTTCTAGAAGCTGCTGCCGTACCACATTTGACAACATGGCATTTCTTGCTGTTTAAAACTAAAAGTCAAAATCTTGACCTTGCTGAAAAATCTGCCAAAAATCTGCATATTAAAAAAATATTGAGAAGCCTATGGTTTTAAAATTTAAAACCCTGGAACAAAAAGAAAACGTATTGACCTCAGCTTCAACAATGGACAATCTGCTTTTTACTTCCCTGTGATCTTACTCAAAAAAGCTCATTCTAAGTTTCTCAAACCGAGGAACTGTCAGTATACCTTAATACGATGACAATAATTGTTGGCAATGACTGTTACTTAGTTAGTGACCTTTTGGTGCAAGTGAGAGCTGTTATGGATGAGCATGGGCTAACTTCTTATCACCCTAAGTCGTTTCATGGGCTTATATTTGAAACAGGCTCTGCTATTTTAGCTGAGGCTTGCAAGATGGGAATCGGCTTCTTGGTTGGTCATTTCAACAGACAATCCAAAGGCTCATAGGTCTGAAGGAGCCTCTTTACCCTTTTGGAGCAACCTGTGGGGTCCTGGCTGGATAAAGTCAGCACCAGGGTTTCCACTTCCACAGCCCATCCAAAGTCCCTGAGTTACCTCAGATGACCAAGTTAATCTGAACCTGCTTAACTGGGGCTTTTGCCAGTTAGCAATAAAGTGCCCAAGAAATGCTGAAGATTGTATTACATTTATATATAAAATATGTATTGAACATTGAATTAAGACAGACTTAATATTACAGATGTAATTCCTCCTGTCCTACCTACGCCTTTTGTCCACTTGGGTTTAGCAATCCAAGAGGATTTTAGCTGTTTTATTTAATATATTTATCTATTTAATATATTTCTCTAATGTTTCTCTTTTTTTTGAAGCCCTACAGAATGGACTCTGACAGATAGAGGCACTCTTACGCATAAGAGCCAGCGTGGATGAATGCTTGAACATTTCAAATTCAGAACGAACGAAACCCCTTCTAGCAGCAAAGGCGCATGTTAGGAATCCAGTGGAGCATTTGTGGGGTGGCAGCACACAGACCACCCACAGGCACTGGAGCCATGATAATTTATGCCAGCTGATTATCTGGCTCGACAATCTCAGAAGCAATCTGGAAACTGAAAATAGGAAGTTAATGATGTACCACGTTAGTAGACTTTGTCAGAACAAAGAGGGTGAATTTGCTATTATTGTCACTAAAAGAAAACACAAAGGTTGTGGTGATAAACTGCAGTAAAAAGCATCCATTAGCATCTCAGTTAAATTATAGCCAATGAAAGCTTCACCGTGCACTAACTTTTCAACATGAAACCTCTCCTAACCTTCATATTTTAAACATTTTTTTACAGTTTCTCTTTCTCTTTCATGTTTTCCCCCTAATTAGAAACTAGTCTTCCTAGAAAAAAATATGTGGGCAAGAGCCATTGGCTTGAAGAGGTCTGGAAAAGTAATTGGCAAATCACTGCTTGAAATCTGGCAACCTGCATTTCTGCTCCAAAAGAAAGGGACAAAGGACACTAAACTCCAATGCTACAGCCAAGATGAGAGGTCCAGATGTGCTTAGGGTCTGAAACTGGTCATAGCTCCACATCTGCAACTGGACAATGTCGCTGAAAACACACAGGTTGTATCGAAAGTTAACAACATGGGAAAAATAGCTGTCTCGGCTCCCATCCTAAATCTTTAAAATTATATCGTTCCAGTGCCTAACTCTACCTTCTTTACTGAAGAGGTGTCGCATCCCACGTAAGGGCACCACTTCTCAGTCTGTCTCGACATCTGTGGGAGCCTAATATAGCTTGAATAAATAGCTCAGATGTCTTTCTACATCATGTACCTCGATGTGTTGTTCAATTAGATGATTTCTCTGACCCCTGATGCATGACCCCTACTGCATGAACATCAGATATTTTTTTTAATCATTGTTTGAAGTAATGGGGTCACCAGGGAGCACTGCCAGATGCAGCATTTCCGCACGGCACAGAAGTAACTAGTAAAGCAATCCTGGCATTGGAAAATTGAGAGATTTGCACAGATTAGGAAAGTAAACATCTTACAAGTCCTTATCCTGTGTGGCAGTGGGAATGACTTCTTTATTAGCACACACGTCCAAAAGCTTAATTTATGAAAGTAATTTTGGAGAAAGGGTTTAAGACTATGAATCCCACCATAGAAATAGGAGTAGGAGTTTTGGTATTAAGTAAATGACTGCAGAGGCAAACCCCTGCTATATACTAGCAGGATCAAATCTATTCTGGTAGTATTTGAATCTTATTATTAATACTGAGCATGATCCCACCTACCTTTGAGTGGGATTCATCTCACATAACTGTTGACATACAGAATGAAGATGTCCCATGCATGCTAATAACTGTAGATCCCTTTATAATCACCAGAGAGAGAGAGAGACCTCTCAGCATATTCCATCTAACCTACGTTAGATGTTTACACCAAGATAATATTATTCCTTAAAAATGCTTGCTTACTTCCCCTTACTGTACAGACTTTCCATTCAGTTAGCTCAGGTTTAGGTGTCCAGGCTGCACAGCTAAGTTCAGTCTGCTTTGGCCTTGGACTTACTGCAGGATTTTTCACTTGACAAAGGGAAAATTGAAAATTATGCTCACTTCCCAAGGAAAAGACAAAGTGATCGTGCCGATACCCAGAAACACACTTCTGCTTTATCTAAGGTGCTGGGATCAACATGAGAAAAAACCAAGACAATTAGTTTCTTTGACAGAGGACGTACTAAAAGGCAAATGGCCACAGGGGGTGCTTCCCATTCAGTCTGGGCAGGGCAGTTCGCAGAGGGTTAATTCTCTGTGTGCACACAGACTGCTGGTAGAGGGAAGCCTCAGGGCCATTGGGGCTGGATTCAGACAAGAGGTGCCAGTGGGACAGCTCTTCCAGCCCACAATGACTGCTCTTGTCATCGCTGAATTCTGAGTCACTGCAAAATGAGGGAATGTCGCTGCTCAGATCTGACTGCCAACGCCTAATTTATTCTGCATTATTGAGAAATCTATTTTTATCTTCTGCCCTTCGTTAATTCTAAGCAGCAGTCTGCCTGTTCAAAAACACTATTGATTGACATTTAATGATACCGTCAATGAAAGTTGAATGAAAATTTTAAAAGGCGTTCTAAAAAGAAAAAAAATAATCTCAGAGTCTGATGAAAGTGAGCAATAATTTATTTTCAAGAGTATCTTGTGGTAGACTTTCTGGGAAACAGAGCGTTTTCATGTCTATGTGTTGTGGGTAAACACAGACCCAGCAAACTGAAAAAAGGCATTGTCTTAGATATTCCACTGACTTACAATTCACTAGTAATTTCTTTAGACCATTACTGTATAAACAGATCCTGAATTTTAAAACATCCCTTGTATTTAGTTTGAAAGCTAGGAGGACATTTTTAGATCGAATTAAGCTGTTTCTGAGTAAATTTCAAGTTTAACTGTTGAGCCTGTTGAGGACTCCTTGCTACCATGGTAGAAGCAGAGTTCTGATTTCTCACACAAACATTTTATTTTTGCCCTTAAAACTACATCTTAAAGAAACTATTAGTTCAAAATTTTCAAAAATCAGTATAAGTTATTTATAATTTGGTGACAAGTATTAGCATACGCGGTTGGCTCCCTAGAATGCAAAAGACATCACACTCTGTTCTGCAAAATTTGCACATGAACTCAGAACAACATATATGGTCCTAAGCAGAATCAGACAGTACCATTCAGAGGCACTGTATGCAACGGTCGCTCAAGGGAGAAATTAATTGTTCCTGAATACCTTAGGAAGATCCATTTTCAGAAATGACTTGAGCATTTAAGTTCATTGATTTCCCTGAGACTTGATCACTTGAGACAAGATTCATCTCAGCTCATTCTGATCAGATCTAAATTAGGTGCTTTTCCAATAATCTTCAACCTTCTTCACACTACAATCCCTAAGACTTTCTTGTGGCAGCGTCGCCTGAAAGAGCTACTTGAAGACTTTCAATAATAGGTTTCCACTGATGCTTTATGAGATTCTTGGGGAAGTCTACAGATTTGCTGCTCAAGCCTTGCAGTTGTTTAGGCTCACCGTTCATCACACTGTCCTAGAAAATATGTCTAATATAGGCAGGAAGAAGTGTCATCTAAAGGTGCCTATCTGTCCACGGGAATAAGAGTTGGAACTTAGATCTTATGCTTGAAGTATACCTTCAGCTTTAACTTAATCTACCCATAGCTAACGTGTGAGAGAACCCCACTATGAATGATTTACAGTCACAAGGGGGTTTATTGACAACAACCCGCCTTATGGCATTCATGGGAGTATTATCCTTAATCTTGAAGGAATGCAAGAATCTTTCTCATCGATGTCTCAGAAGAATTACATATGCATACCCATATAATTAATTCATGACACTGACATACACACACATTTCTAACAAAAAAAAAAAGTCAGTAATGTCAGCAGGACAAAATCTTGGAAGGAGCTTAATTTTCCCATGAGCATCAAGTGTATGCTGTTTTCCCAAAGGTCACATATACCTGGTGATTTGTCTTAAAGGCCGTCTGTGATGCTTCCACATCCTCCTCTTCACTGCCTTCTGAACAGGATTCAAACTCATCATTATAATATTCTTCTGCAATTTCTGGGTCTTCAGGGATCTCTAAAGGCAATTATGAGTTTAAAGTATACAGACAGACAATATGCATGGTGTTAAAAAGATAAAATGGATTTTATACCTCCCATGATATGTCACTAGCAACGCTTTCTGTAATTGAAATCAAGGGATAGATTTTCAGGTTAAAATGTTCATCTTTGATGACATGATAAGCAGTGTTAAAGCTGTCTCTGGCAAAAGGTCAAATCCTCATCATATGTGAATTAATGACCTTTAAGGATCTATATTGATTTTGGCCTGAAATCACTGAACCATAGAATAATTCAGGCTGGAAGGGACTTCATGGGATCATCTAGTCAAAGCAGGGTCAGCACTGAATTGAATCCAGCTTTTGTGAGCTGAAATTACGTCCCAGTTTGGTTTTCTCTAACACACATAACCTATGGTGAAAACAACTGCTAAGCTAAAATGGAAAATAATATATACCAGGCACATGTTTAAAAGATAAAAGAAATAAAATATACATCTTTTTCCAAACTTTCCTGAAGCAAAAGCATAACAAAATAAAAGAAACTGGTGTAAAGTCAAGCTACGCATACTTGGGTGTCACGCTCTCTCAACTTGTTGCAATCACAATTTTTAGTAATAGTCATGAGTGCAATATTAATATAGCCAATGAGCCTATGAAGTACAATAATTGTTATTAAAACTCAACATATTCATCACAGCATGAAAGACACCCCAGATCATCTGCTCCAGGTGAAATCCTTCAGTATCCCAGACTGCGTAAGTAAGGAGTTAGTGAAACAGCTCAAGGCCTGATGGCACCTGCATCAGCGAGCTGTCCTTTCTCAGCAGAAGCACCTAAGCATATGTTGAATTTTAAGCAGAGGCTGGACTGTCATCACTATTTGAATAAAAAGCATAATCCCCGCTTTTCTAGACAAAGAAGGAAGGCAAAGAGTTGCCCAGGAGAGACATGGGTGAGCAGCAGAAGACAAGGAAGCCCAGCTCGCCAGCCATCCCATCAATAGCCCTGTGCATTCGCATATTCCAGAGACATCTTCCAGGAGAGCTAACCCCCATGCTTCAATTTTAGGCAGTCTCTTACTGACTTATCAAGATAAGTTACATCCAAGCCCAGAAACAATATTTTTATGCTACTAGTTTTCAAAAAGAAAATGTTTGATAGCCAGGTTTGCCTGGTATTATTGCAAGAAATGTTAGTTGAAGATAAAAAACACTTAGTATTCAGCTGTCATAAATCACCATAGTCCTAATTTTAGCTAATGCTGATTTCCACCATTCTCCCCAATTAAGTCTACCAATTTAAAGAAACATAAACCGACTTATCTTAAATAAATATCTTTATAAATTTAGTTAATAAAATTAATATCTTAAATAAATTAAATTCAAACAATATGAAATTACAAATGTTTAATAGTTATTTTACTTATTTCATATGGATAAAAAAAACCAAAAAGGTTTAAATAAGGGAATACAATTTAAATCCATTAAAAGACATCGGATTTTGGGCAGGAGGAATAATTCTAATCTTTAGAGCCTAAGAAAGAGAACTCAGGAAAAAACTGAAAATGTATTTATCTGCAGCACAAGTGGTTGAAGCTCTCCTTTTGAGATATGATCTCTACTATCTACCGTCTTCAAAGGATTTTAAAAAATACTTCCTTTTTCTATAAACTTGATTTACGTCCAAAATGCTGACACATTTTCACTCAGGTTTCTCTATTTTAAGATATTTATGGAAGCTGCATAACAGCACCATGCTCCACTGCCACAATTTCTAATCCTTCCTGTTTCTATTTTTCACCTTACTTAGTTTGAAAAAAAAAAAAAGAAAGAAAGAAAAAGAAAAAGAAAGAGGATAAATACGTGGGCTTCCAGGAGAAGAACCCTTCCAACCCCAAAACTTTTTCTGACAACAGAAAGCATTTTATTGTGTTTAATTGTTTGATTTCTACAAAGTGCCGTTTGTCAGAAAAGCCTAACATCTTAAAAAAAAAAAAATTAAATATCATTCCTTTTTCGCATGGGAAGAACACTACTAAGTCAAGATACGTCTCCTTTTCCAGACGGAGTGGACATTAATTTTTCTTTCTTGCAGAGAGGCTGTCATTCCTGTGCTTAGTAAAATTTTATTAGGTTAATCTGCATTCTACCTATGTTTATATACGCATTCAAATACATATGAATCAGCCTATTTATTATGTTATAATGCAAACATTGGACTACACTAGCGTTTTCTGAGTTGTTTTCTCCTCCCACATTCCTCATTTCTTTACTGTTGTACTAAAAAATGCAATCCTTCCCAACCGAACAAGGTATCAAAATCAGTCTTCTTACACATGAATGTAACTTCCAAATGTCTGCTCTGGCTACAGTAAAGCTCTATACCTTGCAAGTAACCTGTGACCAGCCAGAGCTGCTGATGCCTCCGAACTACACGGAGGGGCTGGCACTGGCCGCACGCTAGTACCATGCCAGCTTTAACATCCTTGTCAGAATTGCTCACTTTACCATTTGTGAAATTGTTTAGACAGCTGTTCATAGATTGCCAGTTAATCCAAGCTCAGTAATACAATTTTAAATGCTAGTTCAGACCCTAGAGATGTTCCAGGGTACAGATGTTTACCGGCCTTTATTCAGAAACTGTTCCAAGTGGCATTTCTGAAAGAATACTTAAAGGGTGGGAGTCAGGAGAATGGGGCCAGGCTCTTTTCAGTGGTGCCCAGCGACAGGACAAGAGGTAATGGGCACAAACTTGAGTGTAGGAAGTTCCACCTAAACACGAGGAGGAACTTCTTTACTTTGAGGGTGGCAGAGCACTGGAACAGGCTGCCCAGAGAGGTGGTGGAGTCTCCGTCTCTGGAGACATTCAAAACCCGGCTGGACGCGTTCCTGTGCAACCTGCTCTAGGTGTCCCTGCTCTGGCAGGGGGGTTGGACTAGATGATCTCCAGAGGTCCCTTCCAACCCCTACCATTCTGTGATTCTGTGATCCAGCGGATGGGAACTTGGGATTTAGCTACTACAAGTCTTTATGTTTGTAAAACTCTTTATGTAAAACTCTTAGTTTTATGACAAGCATCTTTAAAGAAGGCACCTTCAACATATTCATTTAGGCTGTCTGGTTCCATATAACGGCTCCTTGAGTCTTACTAAGTAGAGTCAACTCCCAGGCATCCATAAGCTACAGATGCAGAATTAATCTGAGTGCAGAACAGCTTATTTAGTGAAGATTCAGGATCAGCCTAAGTTCAAGAACACATAAGCTGGCTTTTGCATAGCCGATACCATAAATCAACACGGCGAGCTGTACCTTCAAAAGAAAGGTGACGGTAACATCCGATAGAAAGGTTGCTAATACTGTGCCAGCCGGGAGAACACGCAGCCTGATGGCTGCAACGCCGCTGTAATATAGTTGTCCCTCAGATGCCCGTTGTCCCTCTGATACAGCATACTTATATGCTCCTTATGGAGCAGAAAGGAAGGCCTCTACTGCTGCTTCTGCCCCCTCATGCCCCCCCAGTCTGTCAGTTGCTCTCTGAAAATACATTACGTTTTATCGAGCTGTGCATAATGCACTAAAGCCAGTCACAGTATCTTTTATTTGCTTACAAAGCACTTCATTCAGAACAAACTCATCTATTACTTGTGTATTGCTAGACAGCTTAGGTATAACATTGAGATGCTTGATATTTGCTATTAGATATTCAAAAGAAAATGAGCTCTGAATGATAACATTCCTCTTTCTATACCTTACCATGACACTAATAGTGGAAGGAAGGGTAAAAATCCATTATCTAAAAATCATAAAAGCACAGTTATTTCCCAAGAAGACAAGGTATACAGAAAACAAAGGAACATGATACTTGTAATATTTTGCTTAAATCCACCAAGAGCTTGTTTCAGGTAGCATGGTAACTTGGCAACAACAGTTTTCTCCAAAGAGATGAAAATACTTTGATAAATATCTTTAATTTTCTCTTGCCTTGAAGTCGTAATTGGTGCATTGGTGCAGCATTGTCACATTCCAGTGCATGCAGAAGACAATAAGTAAGGCCCCTTTTATTTAAAAAAGGGAGAAGAAGAAAAAAGAAAACAGAATGGTATAACGTATGTTCATTTTCACCACTTACATTCACAGTTACAAAGTCACACTTGGCTCTTAAGGACTATGATACTTTTTTAATCCCAAGGCTTCATCGCATCTCTGGAAGAAGACAGATTTTCTCAGCTGTCACTTTCCCATCTTAAGGAGAAAACCGCTATGATTCCATGTAGCTACACTCCTCGGTTTGCGCAGTACCACAGACAGCAAAGTGAGGAGCAAATCATTCGACTGTTCCGACAAACGTATGCTGTCATGAGATATAATGCACACTTAACATTATGGTGACATGAACCAAGACGCTAAAAAACAGTGCTACAACATCTCTGCTACCACACACTGCCACAGAGAGCTGGAAAAAAATTAAGAGGAGGGGCCAGGACTCAGACACTTGTGCTGCCCCCCCTTGCAAGGCTTTCTACATGAGCCACGCTGGGGACTGAGGCAAGAGCAGAGACAAGCATCCTCTGCGTTTTTGCATCTGCATTGCACTGGGCTGCAGGACAGCTTGCTGGCAGGACCTCATCAGCAACACAAAGGTGTCCCTAGCCCTTTTTCTGTCTTTCATCAGCAAATTTCAGTTTGATCCCACCTGAGCAGGAGCACCTATCGAAACAAGGATCACAGCAGCCCCCAAGCTGGGCAGGGGGCTGGAGCCCCTGGGTGCAAGGAAGGGCTGGGAGAGCGGGGTCTGTTTCACCCTAAGAAGGGAAGGTAAAGGGGAAACTTTGTTGCTGTCTATGACTATCTGCACAGAGGATAAAAGTAAGGTGGAGAGAGACTCTCCTCAGAGATGACAGGGATAGGATACGAGGGAAAAAACATCAGCTGGAACATCAGTACATTAGGAAAAAAATTTTACAACAAGAGTTATGAAATACTGGAACAGGGCTTAAAGAAGCTGTAGAATCTCAATTCTTGGAGGGGTTCAAGACTTGACCAGATACAGCCCTGAGCAATCCGATCTGATCAGACCTGCTTTGAGCAGGGGATTGGACTAGACTGCCAGAGGTCCATTCCGACCCAAATTATTTTATGATTCTGTGGTTACATGATGCTCCACAAACAAACTATTTAGAATTACCCCAGATGTGTTTGTATGTGTGTACGTATTTAACATACACACTCACAAGCTAAGCTGAAACTTGCAACATGTACACGTTCTCATAAATCACTGGCAAAAGGAGATGGTGCCCAAGGCTGGCCAGCACTCTTCAGAACAGTGCATCAGTTATCACAGAGGAAGAAAACAGAACAGGATTTCTCCCTTCAAGGAAGAAAACAGAAAGAGCTGAAGCACTGTCATTAGGAAAGAGGTTTGAAAGAGAGAGATACGTTTCCCTGAGTTACATAATCCTGAATGAGAAATTTTACTGCAAAGGAGAGCACAGGCTCTGTGCCCCTCTGCAGTTCGGGTCAATACTCATACGATTAGGAAAAATAAGATAGCTCCATTATTATAATTTAAGCTCACTCAGATTGGTTTGGGTTTATTTTTCCCAGTGCAAGACAAAAAACTTCAACTTAAAAAGTTTCCATCAAAGAGAATCACCATCCTTTGGCCAGCTACAGACGAGATAGGCATTATAAAGCTCTGAAGATTCATTGTTCAGAAAGCCAGTGGAAGATTTTGTCCAGCCCTTCTAAACTAGGCTGAAAAAGACTCTTGGAAAATGCCTTGTTTAAGAAATGAACCAAGGGATGTAACGGGACTTTTGTGCCCATGAAAGTCTTGTATGATCCTTTTCGCTAAGCACAAAAGGACTATGAAGTCATTAATAGAATTACCTTCTGACATGGCCGTGTACAGCATAGACGTAAAGTAAAACAGGTTGTTCGAAATGAGAACCAGAAATATAACCAAAGTTAAGCATTAACATTTTATAATTCTCCTTTTAGCATTTTAAAAAGGAAAAAAGCTTCAATTCACTTGTGGGCTTCACCAAGTGATGATTTACCTATTGTGAAACGTCCAGGAAAAACAGAGATAAAGAGGATGTAAATCAGAGTAACATTATGGGGATCTTCCATCACTTGATGTTAGAAATGAAGTAGTTAGTTCAAAATGTTTTTCCAAGGAAAAATTACTTTTTTTTAACCAAAATTAAAATTCCAAGAAGTATGTTTTATTTGAATGACACAGTTCTTTTTCCCAAACCTTTCACCTCCTGGTATTTTATCAGTATGTAAAGAGGCAAAGCATGAGAGGAAGGAAGGAGTTGCTAACAACAATGAACAGCAGGAAGGAACACTTTCATCACATTTTTTTCCCTAATTTTCTGAGTGGTTAGTGGTTGGGGTTTTTTCCTCTGATTTTCTAATTGTCATGTACACAGAAGTGGGAGCTCTGGTAGGCAGTCAAAATGAAGATGATGCCATGCTGCCTTTCAAGCACAGTTTAAAGTTCAGCAAATCTAAAAATCTTCCAAATATTCAGAAATCCTTTTAGTACCAGTGGGTGAATTAAGAGAAAGAACAATATAGCGATGTAGTCAATAACAGGGAGCACTTAGAGAGTCTTGGAAGCCATTTCCTGTATGCACAAAGAGGCCCTATTTTTGTAAATGTTGCCCTATTATTTGCAGTTTCCAGCAGGAGCAGAGCAAGAGCTGTAAATTAAAGGAAAAATGACCATGAAGCTACCTTATGACATCAATTTAAAACTACCTTAGTCTTTGAGTTATTTAAAACTGATTTGATCAGTCAAAGCATACTTTCAAATAAAAACTCAGTTTTCCTGCTGGATCTGGCAGAGACTGCCTGATATTTTCCCTTTCAGTTTCACGACAGTGTTGGGTAGGAAAGAGTCCATGTGTTAATACAAAAAGCTGCCCCTTAAGACGGTCATTTCCTTCTCCCCAAGATTCAGTTCCAGAATGCCATTTTTAAGACATAAATTGGGGATATTTTCACAACCGGAAGTTACTGAAAGAGTAGAAACAAATGGGAAAGGTTCAGATCCAAACTTGGTGTAAGCAGTTGTGCGCATGAGAGTCTGAATGTAGCAAAGATGTAAAATACATTTAATGTACACATAAGCAGTAATATAAGTTATATGTTGAACAAGTACAAAACCAAGTAAATGATTGCAACCAAGCAAATCTAGGAAAAAAGTATTGAGACCTTAAATACCTAGATGAAATTAACTGGTTAAAGTCAATGTATTTACTAGATCACAGGGGCACACTTCGCTCCATAGAGCAGATAGAACAGCAGGACAACGTAAACCAAGGTCTTCATTGCTGTCATCTTCTCATTTCCTCCAGCTCGTTGTCTGACAGTCACATGCACTGAAAGCTGAACTGGTAGAAACTGCAAACTAATTCAGTATTTACAGCTACTTTCTGAGCAAATTCTCCCTCACGTGGAGTTGGATCCAGCTTCTTACCATGTAATTTGGCCCAGCTTCCCAGAAATGCTGTTTAGTTTGAAAAGTGAGCCAGAAAACTGCGACTGAGGGGTGGATTGGGATTCCTTATCAAATGTTTTTCAACACCATCCTGTTCACAGATGCTTTGTTTGCAAATGCCTGGTGTGTTTTTATTTACATCGGTTTAACCTTGAGTCTAAAGTGCTGTGTAAAGTTATATTGCCCTGTAAGTAGGACAACTTGAAATAAAAACCAGTATCTTTCTAAGGAAGATTTAAAACATTGATATTATCTGAAAGTATCTGCTATAGAATCTAGTATTGTTGTGGTTTAAAGCCAGACAGCAGCTAGGACCATGCAGCCACTCGCTCAGTTTCCCCTCTTGCCCCCTAGAAGGGTAGGGAGAAGAAGGAGAAAAGGATGGGAAAGGAAAGGAAAAAAACCTCATGGTGGAGATAAAGAAGTTTAATAGAACAATAACAGGAAAAGGAAAATAACAATAATAATGATAAAAGAATATACAAGATAAAATAATACAACACAAGCCTCTCTCACCACCTGGTGAACTGGTTGCCCGAGCAGTGGTTGCAGATTTCTGCCTCCTGGCCAACCCTCATCTATATACCAAGCATAAGGTCTATGGTACAGAATATTCCCTTGGCCATTCCATTGCTCTGTCTATGCTCTGTCTCAGCTTCCATGGGAAGCTGAAAGAAAATCCTTGAATAGTATAAACATCACCTAGCAACAACTAAACCGATATGCACTATTGACATTTCTTTAAAATTGAATCTGAAACACAACAACCACTAGAAAGAAAATTCACTCTACCCCAGCTGAAACCAGGACAAGCATATAGTATTTTTTGTACATATACAATCTTGGTGCATTTGCTTCTAATTGCTTCCTAAATTCATACAGTGTTTTGCAAACATTTTTCAACATAATGTTTTGGAAGGAGTGAAGGCACTTCCCATGTAGGTTTTAAAAATATTTGGCCAGAATCATTTTAACTGTAGTCATTGACCAAGGTGAATTTTGAGGTAGGCTCGATTTATCAATGCCAAAGTAAATCACTATGAAAAATAAATCAGAAAAAAAAAGTAGAAGCTATAGAGTAACATAATTTGCTCTCTCCCCACACTTTCAAAGTGTTTGGGATTTTTTTTTTTACATAACTGCTGTTTAAAGACTTCATTCCGCAAGCTTCCCTCTGGGAAGCTGTAAGAGCAAGACTTCCTGTAAGAAGTAAGCTGTGAATTTTTGTGAAGCTATGAAAAGATTTAAGTAGCTAGGCATACTGAACAGTGCATAGCTTTGGAAAAGGTTTCCTGAGGAGGTTATGAGTAGAGTTCAATTCCTGATGGCCCTCAAATAAGCTAAAGCATTTGAGTAAAAACTTGAAGATAATGCAAAATGCATAGAAACCTCTACATAGAGGTTTCTAAATTACTGTAAACACTAGACTCAGAAATATCATAAAATTCCCAAGACTATCTCTTTAATTCTATGGTTGCCCTCACAGAAGAAGGTTTTAAATGGGGAGCTATAATCAAAACAAGAAATCAGCTCTCCAAAGGCAATACTTCTAGGGAAAAACTCCTTAAACAAAAAGAGTAATACTTCAGTCAATTTAAAAGAAAAAAAAAAATTGATTCATTTTCCTCTTTGTGGCTAAAACTTGCAAACTTTGTTAGAACTTGCTTTTGCTAGAATAAATCAGATTTACTATTCCTTTAATTGAATCTGGGACAAGGTGGGATCTCAGCGTGAAACTGAGCAATGAAAACACGAGACATATGAGCAGGTCAGAGGGGCACACTCCCAGCGTACCTACGTCCTCAAACCCTGTGGGAGTTGCAGGAGTTTTGTCACCCCATGTGCCAAGGACAAGCGACGGACTGGTAACTGCAAATGCCAGAACTAAACAGGCAACTTCCTCTCAGCAAGCATCCCATGGTATCATTTCAGCAAGCAGCAAGTCAGGGAATATGCCTTCTGATTTTGGAAGCAGGGTAACCACATGAAAGAGGAGACCAATGGGTAACCCACAGTAGAAGTCACTGCAACACTATCTTAATTAAGACAAGTCTTTTTGGTTACAAAGGACACTATAACAATAATACTGCAGAAAGGTGCTTAGTGCCATTTATTATAAATATTATTATGTTCTACTTTGGCTTGCCAGACTGAAAAACAAAACAAGACATGATTTTCCTAAAAGCCTTTGAGTGGTGTGATTTCCTGTATGTTCATATTTTGGAGTGCTACTCAGTTACCCAATCAGTATGCATTAGTACCATTTTATAGGCACTAAACAAAATGTGCATGTACAGAAATGCTTAAAGATGTGCTCAGAAATACCCTTCCAAGATTTGAAAAAATACCTTGAAAATCCTTCAACAAAGCTTGTAAAAATAACAGAGTAGAAAAAACCCCACAATATTTTATAAGTGAACATTTCCTATTTGAGAGTCAACTGAACTTTGCCCGCTTGAAATTCAAAGCCATATATCCATAACGGACAATTAGCAATGGAAATTTAGAAATAATGTATGCAATTACTGTAATGTACTTACCTATTTTGGAATTGTAATGAAATCGGGGGTTTGCCAGATGTAGTGTATTGCAACATATTAAGCTAAGGAATTTAACATGTTATAATCTTTGCAGTAAACAGAAATAAAAAGGAATATAATAGAGATCAGAGAGATCATATAATACATCCCATTAATTTCTGTGCCTTTAACTTTTTAATTTAAATACCACAACTAGTTAGCTTAAGCAATTTTTTTCCTTTAACTTGGCCCCTTCCCACACACAAACATGTCTATTAAGAGCAGAGTAGTAGTTTATGGAGACCTGGGGCTCTTACAGAAATAGATGTGAATGTGCATGAAGCCCCAACTAGTAGTGTCCTGGTAATCCAAAAATGCAAGATACAATATTTTATTGGTGGCCCTTACATCCATTTTGCTGCATTTTCTTTTTCATTCCAGGCACTTAAGTGCTGCAATGAGGACAAGCCCTCAGCAATATGGATGCATTTGCATATATAATTTCTTGAATATTTAAAAAAAAAAAAAAAAAAAATCTTCCCCGTTCTTGTTTACCATGTCTCATCAGCTGTGAAATTGATATGAGTATAAAGCCGTGCTTTTAGCCCGGAATGCCAGTGCATGGCTTTATGTTTTCATGCCTGTTAGGCTTCAGCTTGTTGAATTTAACACTCCTTATGGCTCCTGTAAAAAGTATGGGGTTTTGGTAATGGAGATAGCTTTCAACCCAACATCTTTCAACTGTAAAAACTGATTCAAATCAGAGGAATCAAAGATGATGGTAAGGAAATGGTAGTTTTTGTTACATCTGTAATTGCACTGAGCTATCTGGAAGCACTTTTAGATACAGTTTATGATTTTGTAGCCAATTTCAAGGCAAGTTCTACTGTAGAAATCGAATCAGAAACCTTGAACATTTAGCTATTACAGTTGTATAACGGGATTATGCCTTGCTCTTCATGCTTTTTTCAACTGCAAAGACTGAGCTCCTCTACCTAGAGGATTTTCTATGTGGTAAACAAGAGAAACTTCAGATATTCAACACTAATTTCCCACATGGATAAGTACAATGCGTGCTCTGATAAAGATTTCTCTGGATTCTTTACAATTAAGTCCCCACAACTAGTGTTTCCTATTTATTAAATACCACTGCAAACATAGATCCAGTCAATAGGAATCAAGTTGTACACAGTGTTGAAAGTTATGCTGTAAAATCTACCTTCATCAGAAGACACTGTAATCAAAGCAAAAGGACCTGCACTCAAATATATTAATGTGATGTGGTGACAGAGATACAATTTTCTATCCTACCTAGCCCAGTGTGTGGTAGCCCACATAGAAAAGCCACGGTGGTCTGCCAGTACTACAAAATCCATGGAAAAGATGACCCTCAGCATCCTAAACTTCTCTCAATATCCAGTTCTCTGAAAAAACGGGCATCTGCTCTTCTGTTTACTTTTTTTTATAATCAGAAAATTAGACTACGAACTCAATAAAGTTAATTAGTAGATGAATATTAACTATATTGATATATTAGAAAGTAATTAATTACTTACATGATGGTTACAGTAGTTTTTTAGAAGGAGACCACATCATTGAACATTAATCATCTAATGAACCTGCCTAGCTGGAGCAGCCTTGTTCTAGGTGGCACAGGAGGGCACCGATCGTATTCATCCATAATATCAAGGCTGGGTGTAGCTCATAGATACTTTTATTTTTTGGTTGATAATTTTTGCTCATGGTTTAGAAAATAAGTAATTTCATTCCAGCTGCACTCCGTATCATTCATGGAAATGAGCGGTTAAATACAGTTAGTTCTTATTTACAGCAATTTTTTTTCTTATTGATAAACTGACCTCTAGTTGCCAGCCCTACAATATAATTTGCCTCACTATTATTTTCACAAAACCACTATTGAAAGCTAAGTACATGCACCGAAAATACAGTGATCTCCAGAAAAATGTACATTGGCATATCTATCCTAGTCCAAATGGAGAGAATTTCTATAAAGAAATGGGTCAAGGGGCGGGGGGAGCAGGAGGAGGGGCAGAAGTGATGTTATACAATTCATCGCAAGGTGGCTTTTCTTTTTGATGATAATTATAGAGGATGAATGACTTATTACCTAGGTAATTATCTGCAAAAATAGGAAATAGAGATACAGGTTTATCCTGACACATTTTGCATTGCCCATTCCTGCTTCGTTGCCATGATTTGCAAAATAGGCTTTTTAATATTCAGAAATAATTAATCAATAAAATGAGCTGGCGAAACATAGCAGCAAAGAAAAAATCCACATCAAAATACAAAGGGAATTTAGTTATTAATCATTTGCAATTTTACGCTGTTCACTGAAAATAAATTAAGTGTACAGACACACATATATATTTTCAACACACAAATACTTATCTTTAACACCAACAGTGGCTCAGTGTCTCCGAGTACAATCTCAATACGAAACTTATTTCAGCTCTTTTGTCTCTTGCTTGTACTTGGAGAAACTGGAGGTGGAAAAGCCAGGAAGCAAAACTGTGCCCAGTAGTACAATATATTCTTAACTGCTCTGTCCACCCTAGTTTTAAATCATTTGTATGATGACAATTCCATAAATTCCTGGACACATAAGACGGAGACATAAACATTTTTCAATGAATATTAAACAGAACAATAAAATATCTTTCCATACATAACTCATTATCAAAATATAAATATTTTAAGTTTTGTTTACAATTAACAAATTAAAAAATTTAATGCAGATTAAAACTATTACATAAAATAGTTACAAATGAGTAAAGCTATTTTCCATTGTTTTATATTTAGAAAGGTTTACATTTCCAAGGAACATGTTAGCGGTCTAATTAGCTGAAACAATACGGTAAGAGTATATTTCATTCTAATGGTACACTCAACATACCACTTCAGCCATTTACTTAATATAGTTAATAATAATTATTAAAGCAATTTTTCTAGCTGACTCTTTCTTAGCAACTCTGTTGCCTGTCTTTTTACAAATAGAGGGAACATTTTTTACTCCAGATTGTATGAGGAAAGATGCAAAACTGTTAAGAAACTCATTACAGTAACTTAAGAGAAACAGAAATTTAAAGTATGTTTTTAAACCTCCACCATTGCAAGGAATGTTACCTACCCATCTGCCATGACTCTATGAAGATTTCAGTGTGGAGAAAAGTAATAGCCAAACCAAAAGAACCCTTTGCTCTAGCATGCACACAAAATGCAGCTAAATCAAGAAACCGGAGAGACAAAGTCCCAGAACCTGAAAATGTACAGAGATATTCCTTAAAACCCCAGTGTGACTGCCTACTGATCCTGCTGCCACTGCACGCCAAAAGGAAGTACCATGCTTGTGAGATTATGAGTTCTCCTAACCACCTAGGCTGATTTTTTAGGAAAAGACACTTGATTTCCCTGCAAGCTCATCTATGTCTGCAGAGCAGCTCTTCAAACCCTTCCCGTCGCTGCAAGCGTGCTGATCACGTGGAGGGTGGGAAGGGCGCAGAAGCAACGCGCCGCTGGGCAGCCAAGAGCAGCAGTGCACAGCCGGCCAGGGCGAGGGCTGCTCTGCTGGAGTTGGCATGCACAGCACTGCTTTCCAGAAGCTAAGATGGAGCGCATCACCAATACAAAGCAGGACCAGGACAGTACAAAAACATACGCTGGGTGACCCTGAGAACTGGAATGACGGAGAAAATTCAGAGTCATGAGTTTAAGCATTAAAACCCAAATAATCTATTGTAAAGTGGGAGATAAGTGTTTGGAAGCATCTTAAGGAAGGAATAAGGAATGAAGTGACCAGTGTTAAAATGTATGAATAAAACAGAAGTATTATATAGAGGTATTACACAGAAGGATATTACTGCTGCCTATAAAAACATGAGGAAAATAAACAAAGGAAGGAAAAGAACTACTTAAGCTGCAAGGCAATAAGGCAATGCATCTTAAAGATGTCGGCATGAAACAGCCAAAGTAAATCTAAGACAGAAATAAGAAGGTTCACAAGCACTGCAATATTTTGGCCCAGGAACAGCTTTCTATGCAGAGAAGCAGAGGGAACCTTCTAGAGTGTATAAAATAGGTCAAATTCTTCAGGAAAGGGGCAGTGCAAGTAGATGCCTATGGTAGCCACAGTCTGGACTTGGTTGTCAAATTGATGTTTGTACTCTTTCCATGGAATGGAAGCAAATGCTGGAAAGTGGTGGGATTGGGGGACAGGGCTTTCTCTCTAGCAAAGCACCAACAGGAGCCAAGATAATGTCTCTGGAACATGTGTGTTTAATGCACAGGTTCCTCTCTGGCTCATTAAAACAAAAATAGCATAACTTGCTAGTCACATAATTTTTCACTGCTGCCCACTCCCAGGTTAAAATTGGATCCCTTTCTTCTTGAGCTTAAGTAATGTAAGCACAAAAGAACTTCAAAGTGATTTCTGTCTGCAAAAGCTCATGTTTCTTTGATCTCCCCCCCCTCCCCAAGTTCTTTATTTTCTGCTGAGGCATGGAGGATGCTGCAGGACATGCGCCTGGAGTCCCAGAAGTGAAGAGGGTGAAAGGCAACAGCATGCCAAGGTGCAGCAGCCATCGCAAACTGGTCTGGCTTAGCAAGTGACATCTGTACAGTCGTGTCTAAAAAACACAGTCTCAATCAGTCCCACAGGACTCAGCAGCGTTCCTAGTCTCCTTGAGAGAAGAATAAATCTGCACAGCAAATCTGCACAGCTGGATGGCACAGTAAGGAACATGATGTTGAAAAACTAACTTAATTTTTTTTTTTAAATATAGCATTTACATTGCCTGCAGCATTTATCTGTAGGGATAAGAATGAGATTATTTCTTTAAGTTTCTGAAGAACTTCTTGTACCTACTGTGAACAATCTGAACGAACCTTTTCTGTAATAGACTAAGTTCATCTCAACATCAGAAGCACAGGGTCCACTCAGATCTCTTTCATATTCCAAAAAATAAAACCTGCTTGAAGACTAACAAGTTGGTCAGCTATTTGTGATTTCAGACAGCTCTCTTAAATGTCTCTCAAGTGCACAGGGCTGCTAATTAGAATAAAAAATGTTCAGAAGATCATTGCTGATTACATAAAGCAAACATGGAGAGAACCTTAAATGTCCCAGGGAAATCTGCAGCAGTTAAATGTTTTTAACATTGCTGAAACTCCCTGTCATAGTCATTTTCATTTCACGGAATCACAGAATCATGGAATTTCAGAGTTGGAAGGGACCTCTCAAGATGATCTAGTCCAACTCCCCTGCTAAAGCAGGCCTGCCTAGAGCACATTACTCAGGGCTGCATCCAGACAGGTCTTCAAAGTCTCCAGAGAAGGGGACTCCACAACCTCCCTGGGCAGCCTCTTCCAGTGCTCTGTCACCCTCACCGTAAAGAAGTTTTTCCTCATATTTGATCGGAACTTCCTATGTTCCAACTTGTGCCCATTGCCCCTCATCCTGTTACTTGGAACCACTGAAAAGAGTCTGGCTCCATCCTCCTTCAACCCACCCTTTAGATACTTGTAAACATTAATAAGGTCTCCCCTCAGCCTTCTCTTCTCCAGGCTAAAGAGTCCCAGCTCTCTCAGCCTTTCCTCATAAAGGAGATGGTCCAATTAGTGTAGTTTATCTAACTACACTGCCTTGTTTTTCCCAGCTTCCAGTAAGTATAACTACCACTGCTAAAATTGTATCAAGATGTCATGATTTTTAAACCTACTTACTAAGCTAAACCTTGAGCTTTGTATTTGACACCATCCCCAATGACATACAACTGCGTTTCATAATGCTTTAGGTAATTTTCAGTGAAAGACAAGTGTAAGGTGCTTTATTGTCTGTGCCTCTCCCTAATCCTTTAAAAGCCTAGTCTTTCAATTCTCCAAGCCCTGATCTTCTCTTCTGTTCACATTGCAACTTCTTAAGGACTGTAAGATATGAGCCAAAGATAGTTTGAACTTTCCTCCCTACCTGTTGGGATTGGGGTACTATCCCTAGCTGTTCCCTACCAGCTTTTTCCCATTCCTGAGAGGATTTTTTAGGTCCACCCTAAAGTAATTTAAAGGCTGCTGCTGAGCCTCCTTGGTGTTCATGAACACTCTCCCGTCTCTTCTCTTCTTCCTCAAGATTAGTTCTAACTAGGGATCTTGTTAGTCTGGTTTTCATAGTCTAACTTTTTCTGATAACTTAGTATGGATTAGCCAGGTTTATTAACATGTAAGACAACTTTATAAAGCCATTTAATGGCTTTGCTTCTAGCTTTCTTTTTTTTCTGTTGTATAGCCCATTGATCAAGAACAAAATTCTTCTGAAAAATCAATAGCTGGAGCTGTTTCTACATTTTCAAATAAAAAGGTGCCATTAATAACTTAATAATTAGATATGTAGGACACGCATGGTTGCACTGAAATGTTTTAAGAAAAGAAGAGTATGAATACTGAATAGAGTAAGTAACACTTTGACATCAGCTTCAGGAATAACAACGTATTCACAAAGCAAAGAAAAAAAACGTAATTTCTCTTGCCTATCCATAACTCCTTTTTCTCATAAACCCACCACTTCAATGTCAGAGACTCTGGCAAAAGCAATTAAACATGCATTCAGTTTCGTACAATGGATTGACCCAACTTCTGCATCACAGATATAAATGCATCTAATTTCTGTCATTATAGTTTCACAGCTCAATGATCACTAAAGGCAGAAACATCAGTTTCTTTCTTTTCATGCATGTTGTTCTGTTTCTATTTAGGTATCTTTGTATGCTTCCCCCAGTACATCTCCCACCCACATTGACTGCTTTCTCTCGGTCCTCTATTTGCAAGCTTCCCTACCCTCCCCCCAGGATGTATTTCTAGCAGCTGGGTTCTCTCCTACACAGATCATCCCTCCTTATACTGTGAAATAGCAAGCCAACCACGTTGACATAAATGAGGCTACATTGAAAGAAAAGAAGCCATTTGCTATTAAAAAATCCACCTCCACCACAAACAAACTGATTTTGATGCCTTCCTTTTAGTGGCTGATGCCTTCATTTTAATGGCATATACCTTCACAGATATACATAAATGAACACCAAAAGGCAGAGCTGTTAGAGATAAGTAGTTTTCATACTTAAAAGTATATTAATGTATACTCGCAAGATTCTAGTCTGATTAAAAATCTTTCACCATAATAGTGCTTACACAATGATTCTTAAATATTTAAGAGTATGACACTACTCCAGAACCCCTTAGGAACAAAACATATAAATGTGCTCTTAGAAATATTTTTCTTATTAAGCACATTTCCACAGTCTGACCCTTTTAATCTGTCTGCAGAAAGTACATGTTATATAGTACTTCATATTCTTTAGACAGTAGCTAAGTATTTGAAGACAGTATAGATAAGCACAGTCTGAAGAGTTTCCATCTGCTTCTCTCATTGTTACAGAGAACGAAAAATGCATCAAAGTGTACCAAAGATTTCATATGTGTAAAGTTAAATCTATTTCCTTCTAAGTGTTCACCTCCATCACTGCTCACAGGTCACTTGGACTCTGGGAACACAGACCTCCTGCCATGTAACCTTGCTGTACATGTGCTGTACATACATCCATGCAGATTATCTTCCCTCTCTCTTTGTAAATTTTTTGACTGCTCTACAAGTTTGACTGCTTTTTATACCGCAGTTTCCCCACCACAAATTAACTGCAAAGGACAAAATCGAATCTTGCTTTGTTTCTACAAAGTTTCATTTCAACACCAAATTTTGAATTCTTACCATGGTCAGTAAGTTCAGACATGCAGAGTTGACTTGACGCCGTATTTCCACTTGGTTCATTATGTCCTATGGACACATAGTCGCATGTAATGACTGGCTGAGAATGAATTAGGGGTTTTGAAGTCTGCTCATCAGATTCCTTAGTCGAACAAAGCATCATGAAGAAACAGGCACAGTTAGAGCTTTCAGCAGGATCACAATACAGTGGTTGCCCTGATCTACACAACTTCTGGGACTTGTATTAGGCAAACACTAAAAAAAAAAAAATAAATTCCTAACTTTTTTGTAAATGATCAGTAGTGACTCAGCCATAAGCAGAGACAGATTTAACATATTTTTTATCCAGACACAATGGGAAATAGGAAATAGAAAACAAAGCACTAACCAAAAGCTCATTATTTCTGTGATGTTTTCACTGACTATTTCCAAACTGACATTGTTCTCTCTAGCACGTAGTGCTAGAATTGACCAGGCCTACCTTCTGCTGCAGATAACTTAAAAGCAAAGGACAGCTTGCACTGGGAGTCATTCCAAGACGTCATTCTTACTAAAAAGCCAGTTGAAATGCTAATATTCTTAACTAATCAAATAAAAAGAACCCACGGCCATGCCAAATTAGAGTGTTTAAAGGATTACAGTTCTAAACTTATTTAAAAATGAATGCATTTTGAACTCTGATGGCATGCAGACTGTCAGCAAGTATATTTCAGAGAGCAGATTTAGATTTAAGGGTGACTTAATAAAAGAAATTTGTGCAATGAATAGAGAGTTTGTCAAACCATATCTGTATAACTGAATGCACTTTCTCTCATCACAGATCCACAGGTTCAGCTAAGCAGTCTAGACTTTGGTGTGCTTCCAAATTATCAGTCTTAGAACAGGACTATGCCTCTAATGCTAAAGAAAGCATGCAGGAAACAGAAAAGTGATGTACATTGAATGTGCAAAAATGAGGCCTCTGACATAACAGCCCATACATACGTGGAAGACATTGACATTCAGCTGCTGAAAATTACGGGACCTGAATTCTTGCATTCTTTTGATATTTTCTTGATATTTTTCTTCTGCCAGCTGTCTGTAAATACAGAATACTTGTATTTAGGATGCGATATGAGGGATTGCACAAAGGGATCATCAAGAAATAGATGTGGAAAAGCAAATTCCATAATCAGACTCCCACGATGCCAAATGTTCATGGCATCTACTCAAGTGAGGTTAGTTTTAGTGAACACACAAACTGATTTCAGGCCTTATTTATGAACACTACTATATTTTTTTCTTTCACAACTTGCATAATATAATTGAGAAACAGTAAATTATTAGTCCCAGTCTTTTTTGTTTCTTCCAAAGATCTTAGATACTTTGGACTTCATTCCACCGTGTAGTCCAGGGACCTTTCGGCTGAAGACAGCCACACGACACTTGCACGCTATGAACAGTTCATCTGGGGGAGAGTTGAAAACTCTGTTTTACTGTATGAGACTACTTAAGCCAGTTGCTACATTAAGCAGCTCTTATAGTCTCCATTACTACATTCCCTTCCTGTCCATCTCTACATTTGCACTGCTGAAAGCAGATCTCCAGTTTGAGAGGGTTCTGGTTTTGCACTGTTTCAAATACTTTCAACGAGAGTGAGCTGGCAATAACCCAGAGCTGAATATAGATCCATTTTAAAGATTCATGACTGAGAACAAGATTTGAAGATTAATACGTTGCTTTTATATTAAAAAATAAATATATTTAATTTTGTTGCTGGGAAAAAAAATCTAGAAATCTAAATAGAAAACACTAAAGTACAAGAAAGTAAAGAAAATGAAAAGCAAACTAGTACTATCCTACAATGCATATTATTTCCTATTCTCCATTCATTTTAAAAAAGTGAGAGAGACAGACTTCCTATTTATAAATTTCATATAAGTACAAAAATTGGCCTACCATATTATTGAAAAGACCAGGAAGAAGAGGTGTTAAATTTATACAGTGGTTTCAATTCAAGGAATTTTTTTTAAAATGAGAATAAATTTACATACCATCTCCAGTATCAAATGCAACGGTAAGCGTCAGACAGACATACATGCTGATCAGACATATTTTCCAAAAGGAGATGAAGGCCTTTAGTTTTTTTGTTTGTAGCCTTTGATTACGGGCATCACAAGTTGGCACAAGTAATGCTAGGATGTGATTTTACTGAGCATTTTCACTCAAATGCAATTACTATTGATTTTCACGTATATGTAGCTGCAGAGTTGCTGTCCTGGTTTGAGGTAAAACAGAACCAATTTTCTGTTTTGTAATTTTACTTTTTAGCTGGGCCTCTTCTAACTGACTAAACTCTGAAATTAACAGCATATTGTTCAGAAACTGTTCACTCTCAGAGTGGTAAGACCTGATTATACCAAGGAATGGTACACAGAGAGGCTCTCGCTTATACTTATTGCTATAACAACCAAGGTCAGCTAACTTGCTATTTGCTCCATTAGAGGGTCAGAAGTGGAAAAGTGTAGAGGGGTCACATCTGTAGGGAGGAGCGGACAGGACAGGTGACCCAAAACTGACCAACAGGGTATTCCACCCCATCTGCATCATGCTCAGCATAAAAGCTAAGGGATCAAAAAGTCAAGTCTCCTTCTTCAATAGCCGATGTCCAAGGAGGACCCTGTCTGTTCGTCTGCCTTTGATCCCAATCCGAGTGTTCCTGACTCCAGATCTGGAATTCAGCTCCTGTCTGTCGCTGACTCCAGTCTGGGACTTTCCCTGTGCCTGCTGGTGACGTGATAGTCATCCTGGGGGCTGGATACAGTTTTGTATATATTGTATACTTTTTTTAATTATTATTCTATTATTATTTACTATTTCCTTATTTTTTATTATTTTCATTAAAGTAGTTTAGTTCTTTTTCTAAACTCATAAATCTCCTTATCTCTTCCTCTCCTCTCTTTGGAGAGAGCGGGGGGAGGGCCATCTGTCATTCTGATTGGCCAATCCAGCCAAAACCACGACAGTTGCTGAGGCCATAAATTCAGACTTCATGTTACCTCGCAATACTTTTCTGTACTAGGACATCACTGCCTTACTGAATTGCTAACTTACTTTGGCATGATAGGGTTAAGATGCCAATTCTTATGTTCAAACATAATTATTTCCTCTATTAACCTCTATAAATAACTGAGTAAACATTTGTTAATTTTCATCGCACTTTGCAAAATGCTTTTGAAGAAAACATTAAAAATGAATCAAAAATTAATGTGGTGCTTTTCCAATTTTAATTCATGCCAAATAAAACATTGAAGATTTTAAGTGGGAAAAACTCAAGCATGTGATCAAAACAGTATATTCTTCTTTTTATTTAAAAAAAGAACCCATGCATAGACACACAGCCCTCCAGCTGTTTCCCATATTCCACTCAGAAATGGTACTTATTCTCCTTCAAATCCCCCCTTTTATTATGTCTCACTCACTTAATAAAAAAAATATAAAACATAAAGCCCTTATAACATGTCCACTACCCCTGTTTGATCATTTGGTAAGACTGTCCTCTGAGCTATTAATTTCTATTGGAAAATCTCTTCGGCCAAAACAATTGACAGAAGCTGAATCATAACTAAATGTCCAACTCCTCAGACAGTGCAATCTTTAAAATGACAAGTCATTAAAAAAAAAATCTCCTATTGTAACACATCTGAAAACCTCTCATATTTAACCACAAACACAGTGTACCAGTTTTGGGCTAATGTTCTGACATTTTTTTCTACATAAATAATTACTGTGATTTAACGTATCCAAAATCCCCATTGACTTTAAGTAGCTGAAGACCCTTGCTATTTTTATTTTTAACTTGAGAGTTCTGTCTCGTTAACTGTTGGATGGGGAAAACTGCATTGTTAGGGACCGATGCTAATGTTATGCTCAACTTACTTCAACTTCTTCGCTTTCTCATCTGCAGCATTTAACTTCCTCAGCCTCATTCGTTCCCGCGGTGTCATTTTCTGTACTTCAGAGAGTTCCTGCAGAGTTTGTAAATGAACTTTCCTCTGCCTGAAATTGAATGCACGCAAACCCATCTTCATATAAAAATGTAAATATCAGTATTTTGATTTGATATTGAAACACAGTGACATTTCAAATGGAATAATTAGAAAGTCACCGGTACTATAACAGACTGAATAGACCTTAGTTTGGAAAGCAAATGCCTCTTTTACATTGAAATATATAAACTTAGATTCATGAAGAACGTGAATCATTTCAGCTCCTTAAAAGAATAAATGTTGAAGAATACTGAAATATTTACCCTGTCAGGCTTCATTTTTGAGCATATTCCAAGTACAAAGGCAGTCTTTAAATGAGAACCACAGAAAAAAGCAGTATCACCCATACATTGCTTGTTACAAGCTGTCTAGAATAAAAGAGAATATTAATGTGTCTTTAACGACAGCTATAATTATCATGTTGTCCTCTTGAATTTCTAGTCCTAATCAATAATAGCAATTCACCGGTAAAATGGTCTCTGCAGACCATCTCTGAAAGCTGAGCATGAATTATTGACATATGTAGCTCAGCTGTATTTATCAACACGGGAGAGCAATATTAGTCCTATATCAGAAAGAGGATATTAATCTGAGATTTTTATCTCACATCCTACAGTAATTACAAAAATTAAACCATAGCTTGCAATACCTTGGCAGTCATATTTCATACTTACATCACATTTTCTATTGTTTATATTTACAATACCTTTTGCTCTTCTGAGATAAATTGACTTCTGATCATCTAAGAGCCCAGTTTTGTAACCATATAAATTGCAACAGTCCTTCTGGACTATCATTTTGAAATCAGGATTTTAATAAATGAGAAGAGAAGTTTTCATTATGCTTTTCAAATGTTGACGATAGAGGGAAATAGTGTAAAGATATGAATATTAGTGTGAAATATAAAGGACTAAGGACAAAGACAAGAAGAGCTCAATTATTCATAAGAATGGAACTAACTCTTCAAGTATGAATAATGTAGACATATTTCTTGTCCCCTGTAAAAAAACCTCTAATTTAAATTAAAAGAACCTCTGGGGAAAAAAAAGCCATTTTTCATTTGAGTCAAAACTGAACTCGTACAGCTTTATGCTTACTTAAATATTTAAAATTTATGACTTGCATGGGACTGGAATAAAGTAAGCCATTAGAGGCCTTTACTGGAAGAAACTAGACTGAACTATACATGGAAAAAAATAATTCCTGGTGAGAAAAAAAAATCATAAATATAAAGTAGTAATGATTGTGGAAGACACCGTAACAAGCAGCTCCTTGTACTCTCACTCAGGCTAGAGTATTGCTTCATTACAGCAGATGTGGTAAAGTCACTATGTATAAATTATTTCTCCTCCACTTTTCTGCCCTCTGCCATTTTTCAGGTATTTTTATTTCATTTTACCTACCCCTTTAGATCCAGGATTGCAGAAATTATTTGGCATTTTGCTTACCAGAAGCAATACAGACAGCTAATATTTTCATAACTACAGGGAAAGTCATAATAAGATTATGACTTTCTGCATATTCCAAACATTTAGACAAAAAGAATCAGACGGCAGCACATTTGAAGATAATTCATAGCAAAGTTTCTCCTAGGATTTTTTTCTCAAATTGATGCCCTGAATTTGAAAACCTCAAAGTAAATCTGAATGCTCAAACAAAAACAAGTTGCCATGCATTGCTCCACGATTTTTAGGAGCTTTGCACAGAAGCAGCTGACTTTCTATTTCCTTTTAACAAAAGTGTAAGAACATGATGTTAATAGTTAGAACTTGCTCTTCATCTTAGAGACTGCAGACTTGCTTTTGAACAAGAATAGTTACGGATTCTGGGATATACATGAGTGTCCTCCCCATATGCTAGCTCTGTCAATATATATGATGTCCATTTGGAAGGTGATAAGAGTCTATACATTCAAACTAATGACAATGGATCAGGGATGGAACACAGTACATGTTACAAAAAACAGAAAATGGGTTTATCAGTCTGTTGTAGAAGCATGCGGATATTTGCAGCCTAGGTATATATTTTGCAGGCAAAAATACCACTTCCTCAAAGAATCCACAGTCTTCTGGTGCATATAGATAATTTGAAATCCTGTACCCACAAATTAAAGGCATGGATTAAAAGTTTCTTCAAGATTCTCATACTTTATGTTTTAATGAGCATTAAGCTTTCAATATAATTCAGATAGAGTTGGTGTAATATTTGGGCAAGATTTCAGTGCCCCAAAACTACTTAAGGTACATCACTGAGGAACATCTCTGCAGTTAAATATATTTCATTTGAAGAGGCAGGAATCCACTCAGAGTTAACCGAATCAACTCGAATACAGCAGCCACAGACAAAAGATACATCTAATATTTCCCAGTTATTGCATATCTACCTGTCTGACTCTTCTATTTCCAGTATACTAGCAAAGGGTTATTTCTAG
The DNA here is from genome assembly GCA_013398915.1 of Dromas ardeola. Classification (NCBI taxonomy): domain Eukaryota; kingdom Metazoa; phylum Chordata; class Aves; order Charadriiformes; family Dromadidae; genus Dromas; species Dromas ardeola. The sequence continues at coordinate 210,260 of VYZM01018199.1, forward strand.
AAGAAGCAATCACGTAGAATAGTAAGGCCAAAAACTTGACAGCAGTCTCACCCAGCTCCCTTTGCTATTATTTATTAAATAGTTGTTACTAGCCAATATAGGTATTGTTCATCGTTGTATTTTACATCTATGCTTGCAAAGTTTAACAACCTATTTATACTAAAGGCACCTATTTACATCAAAACCGAGAACCTGGGTCTGATAAAAACATAAAGACTCATCTGTAACCGAGAGACAGCAAGAACAGAAGTGACAGGGTGGAAACACAAATGACAATTTCTAGAGAGGTGACCTTTACAGATACACTTCCAGTAGTTAAACTGGGTAAAAATGATGTGCAGAAGATTTTGCTGTGTTGAATTCCACTCTCTTTGCTCCCCTTTCTTCCTACCGACTGGAGCATGGACTTCTTTATTGCTGTTACCTTATCATTTGAATGAAATTTCAGATAGCTGTTAAAGTCTTGACAGTTATTTAGAGGAAACAGGAAGCAGGGATGTCCATTGCATCTACACGGGACCACAAACCCCTGCTTTTGAGTGTGCTAGCTCCTGACAGAGCAGAACCACGTACAGCAAACTGAGGGACAGGAAGCAAAGGGGAGGGCCAGCTGCCATCGAAACTGTGGAGCTAATTTACAAAGGCAAAATGAAATTGTGTATGTTGACATTTGCTTTAATCATTGCAGCACTATAATTTAATGCGATTAATTAATTTAATATATATTCAGTGCCTAAATGAGAGATCATGTGTGAAGGCACTACTGATGTAAGAGCCAAGAAACATCGCTAGCCTTAATTTCTCACTATAGTTACAAGACAGGTATAATAGTATCCTACAAACGTATTAGCTGAATATTAATTTAAGTGTATACACTTCTAGTTTGGCGTCATTTAGGAAACATAGCTTTCACATTCAATAATTAGTAAGTACAAAAAACAGCACCATAAGTGACTGTGACTTAATTAAAAAGATGATCTAAACCTTCAAAATGTAAAGACAAAGGTCATAATTTACATACTAATTGGTAATAAATTAACATATGCATATACTACACATGCATGCACAATTTTCGCAGTTATATAATAAAAATATTTGATAAGTTCTTCCCCCCACCAAATTTAATTATGCATCTCACTAACGTGTTTGCTCTTCTGTATTTCTGGGGAATGGGTCCCCCTAAATACAAAACACTATGAGATTAACACAAACGTTTACAATATGGTATTATTTGGCAATACTGTATTTTCATATACTGCTGCCCATAAAACACTTAAAAATACTTACACAGCATCAAAAAGGGGAGCAGCGTTTTTCTGCCAGTCAAGTGCCTTGTCTTTTACAGTCATGCTTGTGAACTTGTACTGTATATTCTGCAAGGAAATAAAATAGGAGTGGTATCAACACTTGAGGCTAAAATGATCCAGACTCTTCAGCTATGACCCAGTACAGTCCTAATGTAAAAACTGACTGAGCAGTTTCCTTCCCCACCTTCTTAGAAAGCCAAATAACATATACACTGACGCAGAGACCGAAAGAGCAAGATGCACTGTTTTTCATCAAAACTATGACTAACCAAAATAGTTTAGAGATTATATGTATCCAGGCCCAAATGATCTGCACTTGGTACATGTAAATGCCCATTCTCCTTATTGCTCATAACATTTTAAAGGGGATACATTCAGCATGTTAAGTGACAAGGGCTTCATTTCTCACTGCCTCGCTACCTCAGTCATATTTGTAATTTAGCTCTGAAAGTCCCCAGGATTAAAGTTCCTATGAACTGCTATCTAATTATTTTTTCTCAACACGCTTTCTCTGCCTCCACTCTGCTTTTACAAAATACATACTCAAACAGCAAGTGTACAGCCATCACTTTTTCTAATATACCTTTAGCTGTTCATCGATATAAGGGATTTTTAGAATCTCTGCTGCTGGTGGTCTCAATGAAGGATTCTTATTTAACATGCTGAAACATTAGAAAACAAAAGTAATAATTAAGCGATTTTCCAAATTAACTTAAAAACCTGCTAAACATGAACATGACATACCTGCACAGCACAGCATTCAGTTGGCTTGGATATCTATCAGGAAGAGAAGGTGTCTCGCCTTCTACTATTTTTAACACAACAGACAAAAAATTGTGTCCAGTAAATGCATGGTTCATACAGCACATCTCATATAAAATGCATCCCAGAGACCTTGAAGAATAAAATAATAGGAATAGTATAAACAATATTTTTGAAAGTAGCATGCATAGTGACATTAAGGTAAGTAAAATTACAGTTGTATGCCCGTTTCTCCTGGGAATAGGATATTTCATTATCATGCGATCCTTTTCATCTGAAATGCATTTTTTCAAATCACAAATTAGTAACTTTATACACAGGAGAAATCATCATTCTATTTCCATAAGTGCAGGCACAAACTTAAATTCTATATATAAATATATATGCACACACACACATATATATATGAATAAAGTAAAGCCCTATTGTATGAACTAGCTTTTAAGGAGTTACTCATTAAGTCAGGAATGAAGTACTTTAATTAGTGACTGATTGACAAAGCACTTTAGTAGTGTTTGGACATAGGTTTGTGTAAACTGGTTTTGCAAATTAATTTCTGACAACAAACTGAGGCTAAAATTCAAGTTCAAATTAAATAATGCCAGTTTCAAATAGAAGCGTCTCTGGTGTGATTTCACTCATTTGGTCACATATTCCAAACAGAGTCCGAAATCAGTTTGGACTCAAAGAATTATCAAATTTGAGATGACAGCATCATTTTGCAACATCTAAAACTAAGTTTCCTCAAAATTTTATTTGGAGAAGAAAAGAAGGAAACTGAACATGCGGGTCTTGAGACCTAGCTAAGAACCAGTGCCAGTTTTAAATCATTAAAAACTGTGAGGAACGATTACAAACAAATTTTAAAAGGGCCTCTGGTTTACCATCACCTTATTTACCAGTCCTTACAGAGACCATAAAAGATCACCAAGTCAGAACATTTTAACATAAACACTCTCATAATAATTTATGAAATGACTATTCATAGCAGTTTGCACTTCAACTGGGTTCTGTCTGACAAATGTTTTCTTTAAAAAATAGGGGAGTGGAGCTTTCCAGGCTTTGAAGGATGTTCAGCATTACCTCCAGTTTGCAGCCAGGAGAACTGAGGCACCGATGAGTGACTTGATCAAGGTCATAGAAAATGCTGGTGAGAGCCAGCTACAGGACCAGAGCCACCTAAGTAACCAGCTTAAATATTAGAGCAACTTTACTCTGAATGTAGGATTTGTTTGTGGTATTTATAATTTACAGAAGCAGTATGAAAATAAAGCATAGTGGTAATAAGTAGAAGTACATATAGGTGCATTCACTTTGTGAATTGCTTTGATGAAAAACGTATAAACATTATCTTTGAAAGTAAATCATGAATAAAGTTTCAATTATTCATTTTGGTTAAAGAAGACAAATTGATTCAGTCTGTCTGGCAATAAAAGAAGAAGAGCAAATAATTTTAAAGCTGAAAGCCATCCAATGCAAATATACAATGCAAATAAGGAAGAGGAGAGAGAATAGGGGGGCTCGCTCACTGGTACTTTTCAAGTAGTATGTGAAAACAATTAGCAGAACATTTTTGCTAACAACTGTACAAAGACCAACTACTGAGGTACAAAAATAATTGCCTAATTTTTTTTTTTTTAAGATTTAACTGTCAACCAGTTTTCAAACTTCCAAAATCAGTAAACAGTAGCACACAGATTATGATCTATATTTATGATGTATGTTCAAACTCTGAAACAAGATAATTACTACATGAGAAAATACTTAAAAACAAAAAGAACAACCAAAAAACCCTGCACACATGGCATCTGAAAGCATCAAACAAAAATGGAAACCAGCCAGAGGGAAGAAAAAAGGAAGGAAAATCCCAGCCTGACAGACTGTACTATAACCGCTTTTTGCAGAATCAATCTGTTTTGGAGGCTGCTTGATTCTGGCAGCTAGAAATTGCTTAATGAGCCATTAGGAGCACAGGATTTGCCACATCAGGGAAGTCCATTTATTCATCTAGTTTAGTACTCTGATGACACCTGAGGCTTTGGAGGAAGATGAAAAGAACACCCAGGGCATTCTGCTGCAGCCGGGGCCGCGAACAGGCTACCCAGGGAAAACCCCATCTGTCCCATGAAAGAAAAATAAAGGAGAAAAATAAAAGAAAAATGAGGGAAAAAAAATAAAGTTTTTACTGCAGGATACAACTCTTTGATAGGAAATAAATACGTCCTAAGCTGAGAAATGCTGCCCTAGGTCCCAGAGCAAGGCTATCTCTTCCCAGGACAGCTGCTGAGCTGCCATCTCCCGAGAGAGTTAGTGCCAAGCTTTTGCCTCAAAACTGCACTTCTCAGTTCAGTTTCTACAGTCCTGGTCTAAGCATCTTGTAAGAAGCATATTCAGCAAGAGAAAATTGCTTCCTGATTCCCATAAGCAATCTGCATGTGACCCAAACATATAATTTAATTACTTCTATAATCTTAGCTTGTATAGCTGCCAGAGTTATAAAATTCTAAAATGGTCACTATGCCATCCAGCCAGAGCATTTGGTTTGACAGCTCCCTCTGTTCGTCAATAGGTTTGATAAAGGTCCCAAACAGCACTTCATTTTGGCAAACCCAATGTATGACCATTCTACATTGAAGTCACTTACGCTCAATTGCATCATAAAACGGAGCCTCTGGACAGGCTTCAGTGTATTCTCTACCATATCGACTGACGGACCTCTAACTTCTCCTTCTCAGGAGAAACCGCCTGAGAAGGTTTTTGGTGCTACTTGTTTACATAAGCATTACTGTCCTTTTAACATCTTCTGATCTTTTGTATGTTATAATCCTTCAAAGGCTGTAAGATACAAGTTAGCTTTTAAATTAAACTCCAAAAGCCAGGAAAATCTAAATGCGTATCCCTTTGTGGCTTATATCTCTCAGTCTGATTGTACCAGAAGGTCTTAAGAATTTGCTGACTCCAGAGTCTATGAGGAATATGTACATGAACACATGTACCATCATAACTCTCTCAGCCACCTCTTTTCAGGTCTTTACTGCTTTCACTGCTATTTTTGGTAACTATTCTACATAAAATTTGTCAGTAAAAGAAAATAAAATCAAATTTTTGATTGTTAAGATTAAAGAAAAAGACAAATTGGGGGAAAAGCACAGAGAAGCAAGCACAATTAAAATGAAAGTCCCAACACCCGTGGTGTAGGAAGCCCAATTTACCCAAACCCTACAGACAAACCATCTGTCAAAATCTGACAGCACTTGATGGAAGACATAGGCTACAATGGATTTAAATGTGACTGTAACATTGCTTTGTCTCTGGAAGACAAAAAGGAAGTTATTAATACCTCTCTTGTAAAGAATTTGCTAAGTCTGTAAGTGAAAAATTTTTCAAGTAAATTATTCCTGTTATCATTTCTGCCTCTGAGAGTATTTATAACGTATACTATGCACAAATCCTTTGAAAAGTTCCTGGATGGCGTTTGCCTTATATGCTTATAGCTTGTAGAAGAAGAGAGCAATATGATTGTTGATAACTGTTTTCATACACTTTATCTCATCCACTCAGAAAGAAAATACTGTATAGTTACAATAGCCAGTGCATGGACAGGCACTCAATATTTACACTCAAGGACTTATACTGATCCTTGGCAGACTCCCAGCCAGTACAGATTTCAGAGGCTCGTCTGAGAAAGCCCAAACTTTCACAGTTAGAAAACCTGCAAAAACCTGCAGGTGCAATACAGGCTGACTACTAGTGGCAGGCAAATCTTGGCAACGTTATTCAGGAGCAGAACAGGCAGATCACTTCAGCTGGGATGAGCAAGAGTGACACTCAATCCCCAATATGAAAAAAGCAGGACCTAAACTGGTTGGGAACCCTTGTGCCAAGGGAATTCCCAGTTTTCCGGAACAAAAGAGATATCCGGGAAAGATACATTTAGTTTTAAGACCATTTGCAGTAGTTATCATTGACCCATTTGGTAAGTCTGGGCTTTCTAGGTTCCATGAAGATAACAGAAAGTACAGAGGTATCCCTGTTGGTTAGAAAAACCACAGATAAAAAGTTAGTGCTCCCCTAATGCATTAATGAGTAGTCACAATTGCCCTAAACAAACTAAGTACCTGCTTTTAGTCTACTTTTCCCTGTAAATAAATGTTTTCATTTTGTTTGAATAGTTCTGGGAGTTAGGGGATGCCAGTTCTTCTCAGCCTAATGTCAGGAAGTCCAAGTCTGTTTGGGCTAGAGTCATGATTTGTAGTCACTGTATGGACTGAAATAAAAGCTGATTAAAATTGTTACTTTGTTGGTAGACTTTCATGTAATGCCCCTGGATCTGTGATTGTTTTCTTAATAACATTGCTGATAGGCCTCTGTCTGCATTAGTTGGTGCTGGGACACCTGTTCTGCCATGATTCTTCAAGTCTTAGTGGGATGACATTGACATAATCTGAGTAGATTCTGACACGCTACAAACAATATTTTAAAAAAATGCCTCCCAAATAACAAAATAAAAACTACACATGCCTTGCAAAAAAAAAGAATTAATAAGCTAAATCAGCCTAAGGCCAAAGGATCTAATATATACAGCTAGCACACGTGGTTTAACACAGGGGATGAGTCCTACTTGTTGTGCCCCTATAAGTACAAAGATGGTCAGGCATTTTCCAGGGAAAGAATGTGTCACTGGAACATGAACTTAGGTCAAACAGGAAGTCTGGCGGCTTTGTCAGCCACAGAGGTTTGATGAAACTTTTGCCTGGAAGGGTTTGAAAATAACCCAGCTCCTCCTCCTGGTCACCAGAGGTTCACACCAAGGTCTCTGCTCTGCCTGATTCAGACCAGAAATGCTAACTTTGGTCCCTCACACCAACAGGGACCGTCTTAGCCACCAGGCTACTGGCTATTTCACATGGCTCCCCCTGTGTTCCGTTTTTTATAAATCATAAAATACTCACCATCCCAGAGAAACAGATTGCGTGTCCTATTTCCCACCACGTGACTTCACCCTTCCTGACCATAAGAAATGCCTTAAACTGACACATACAGTCTCGACACACGAATGCAGAGCCATAGTGCCGGTGGGGGGGGAACGCTGGCCAAGCCCCAGCACCAGCACCAGTCCCACCACGCCGTGCATAAGGCCAGGAAGGGTCACCAGGACCCCGTCACAGCAGTGCTTCTGGGTCACAGTGCTCATGTAAAATCGAGTCCCAGCTGCCAAATGTTTGCACACACATCACTTGCTAACCCTCCACCTGGCCTGGCCTCTTGAACTAGTCACTGTCTCCGCTCAGCTGCCGGCGCTGCACTGACTCTTCTCCGTCTGACGGCTCCTTAGAGGGAAGCACCGGTGGGCAGAGGGGTTGGTGAACTCCTGGACTGAGACCAGCTCCCCGAGAAAGCTCCTCTCCCGGAAAGGAGGAAGCCCCAGACTGTGTCATCTGCAAAGGCTTTCTCTTACTGCCTGGCCAGCCCAGGCTCAGAGATGGTAAGCAAAACATGGATGGTAATTTTAATTTGCCTCCGGTGATTTGAGATTTGGCATAAAGCATGGAACATCAAAGAACTCCAGCCCTGAAATTTTAACTGAGGACAACCATAAACGCTGCAGCTTCTCTAAGCCTAATTGCAGAACTTCTGTACATAAAAACTTTAAAACATGAGGCTTTTTCCCATCTATTGACCTTGGGTTATAAAGAACAAAACTTCTTGCACCAGCCGCTGTACTGTGAATATTCAAGCCAATTTTGAAAAGCCAGTTGCAGAACATTTCAGTGAACCCAAAAAGCACAATTTCTCTTTAGAGCACATCACTAATGCAGCGTAAATTAAGGTCTTTCCAATGAACAATGATTAACTGGACTGAACACTGAGAGGACCACGATAACTTAGCAAGACAGCAATAACTGCCTTTTGTAGAAGATATTTTACATTTTCTTACATTTAATACAGGAACACTTTCTGAATTTTTGTGTGTAATATTTGGAGTCCTGATAGAGATCAGAAGGACAAGCCTGAAGAGAGAATGTCACTTCAGGTACTCATAAAAGACTTGGGCAACTTCTGGATGAGCAACTGAACTTCCTGCAAAGTGGCATAAGGATTTCACCTCACCTGGAGCCTCCAGAGTGGGCTCCCCTGGGTGCTCAGGGACCTCTTGTGTTTCAGCCCCCATTAAATGGGGCTAATGCAAAGCAAAAATCAAATGGAATCATTATTAAAATATTAAACAAAGAGATGAAATGACCAATGTATCAATCAAATGTGGGAGTCATGGTAGCTGACGAGTCCTGATCAAAAGAGAGTTTCTTGGCTCAAAGAAGTTCTTTGGGGGCTGGGGGTCTAGTGAGTCAGGGCACACGTCCTCCTTAGTGCCCCAACAGTGGGGGCCAAGAAGCTCCTACTGAAGGCAGTTCCACCCCCAGATGAGTGCTCTGGGTGCTGCTTTGGAAAGATTACAAAATGCATAAGGTATAGCAAAAAGCTATGGCTAGTGACTTGTTGTAGGGGCAGGTGGGGGTACAGGGACATTTCTGCTATTTTTTAAATTTTTAAAGGGTGATGAACACATCATCTCTAAATATACTGGACAAAATTCTGCTTTCGTTTACTCTGTACAACTTCAATGACATATGGATTGACACTTGTAGCAACAAATAGATCTTAAGCATATATTTTACATTCCATTTCAACTGCAATACAATAAATTATTCTTTACGGTAATAGAGCATAAAAGGCAGGGTTTCTTGTCTGTTTACTTGTTTTGACATCTTTTGAAATCTCTCAATATATTTTTATTGACTACATGTATTAACTGATACTTGTTTTGATACAGCTGAACAAGAGAGAATCTGACATCAAATCCATCTCAGTTCAGCTATACAGACCATGAGATGAGTTTCCTGACACATCCGTTGACTGGATTAAACATGCTAACTGTGAAAAATGTTTGCTACGAGTTGAAAGTACAGATGACTGTTTTCAACTTTTAGAATTATATCTTGCAGTCACAAATATATTTTGAAAAGGCATAACTGAGCAGAAGCTAGCATAAATTATCAAGCAAACAAACTACATTCCAGTCATCAAATGTTTTACGAAGGAAATTTCCTGATTTGAAATATTCATAAAAAAGGAACCTTCAGATTAGCATACCTACAGAAACAAGCACATCTTAACAGAAGAAACAAAGCACATTTTATACAAAAAATACTATGACAGACTTTTAAAAACAGAATAGTTTTAACCATCATCTTAAAACAGAACAAGGTCGTTTAGGATACAAAGATAAACAAGGCAGATATTTTCCCCATTCCAAAAATCATTCTTCATCTTAGCTTGAAGGAATGCAAAGCTAAAAGCACATCTAAAGCTCTCCTAAAGTGTTTCAACCGATCTCAGGTTCTCAACTTGATTCTTTAATCATCACCTCAGAAGTCTTGATCTCAAGAATTTGTGCCAAGTGTAGAACTCACACTTCACTTTCTACCTTTGAGCCTTTCATGAGACAGAATGAATTTTTGCTTCTGTCCTAACACTCCAGTTATTCCAATTTTTAGCTCCCCTTCCAAGTACCTTCTTTCTTTTTGCATTTGCTAATGTTTTTCAATTCAGTTCCTAAGAAGGTCCTTCTGCTTCCCTTTCAGCCAGAAATCACTCTTTCCTCATCCACTTGGAAGTTTAACAGAAAGTTGCGTCTTTCCCTTCATCTTTCTCAATATGAGAAAGAAAAAGATTTCCCCCTCCCTAGCAAAACTTGAACTTTTTCTACAGTCATCCTGTGTCATGGCAGACACTGGACCTGAATCTTACTCTACTTTGAAGTCCCAGGTAACCCAGAAAAAGAATAAACTACATGTTTCTTAACACATAGAGCAAGCATTCCTATTGCAAAATATGACACAAATGTCTTGGAATAATTTTAGTGGAGAAGTGTGAGGACTCTACTGAGGGAGCCAGTTTTTTTTAAAAAGCAGTTTCTAAATAAAGTCAAATGCTGATCTAGAAAATAAATGCCTAGTCCAACTGAAATAGCATGCTGACTACTCACCAAATGTCAGATTTTGTGTTATATCCCTGATGCTTCAGTGCCTCTGGACTCATGTAATATGGTGTCCCAGTAAATGTAGTTGCCAGATCACATGAACCCATCAAAAGACGAGAAACTCCAAAGTCCCCTAAAAGTAACAGCAGAAACAACAATCTAGTCATATACATTCCATAAATCTGTATCTATTCATACAGACTCTTTGAGTTTATTGTTAGACATGATACAATGACTGTACATCCAGTAAAACTCCCAGAATTTTAAAATATGGAAAAACAATTTTCTGTAATTCTTCAAAATAAAAATACTAGAAAATCATAACAGTACAGAACGATGTAGGTTTGAAGAGGCCTCACAAGGTCATCCAATTCAAACCCCTGGCTCAAAGCAAGGCCAACTTCAAAGTTACATGGGGCTGCTCAAGTCTAGCTCCAGCCAGCTTGGAGCACCCTCAAGGCTGGAGATTTCATTGCTTCTCTGGGCCCCTATTCATGTGTCTGACTGTCAAATAAATGTTTAACCACAAATCAAAATGCTCTCTCAGTCATGACTTGGTTTAAATCTCCTTATTGACAAAATGTCTGCTGGACTGTTCTATCATACTAAAATATATCTTTAAAAAGTATGGAAATCTCACCAATTTTAAGAAGATTATTTTTCAAAAATATATTCTTGGCTTTCAAATCTCTGTGAAGTATTCGCCTGGAATATAAAAGGAAATTCAACCTCATCCAACTTGAAGCATTCACAGTCACCTATCAAGTATCCCAAGTATTTATTGTCATTCCTTGCTAGGAAGGCCAGCCCACCACTGCTACAGTCTAACCCTGTAAGTGACAATGCACAGGCGATGGTATTAAGGAACTTCATATAAACATACATATAATTCACAGACACCCACATGCAGGATGAGAGCTTAAGCAGCCAGGATAATAAAAATGCACCCAGGGATCCCAGCTTGAGAATATAGATACAGGCTTAACATGAGCTGCAGAGGAAGGGAGAAAGGCAAGTCTTCCTATCTGGCTCTTCTTAAAAGCATTACATCTTATTTTCTGCCAGAAAATGAGATGTCTCACAATAGATTAAGGGACGAGAAAAACGGCAATAAGAGATTCTCAAAGCTCAGGGAACTCTCCTTCAGAGAAAATATACATATTTGTATGTAGACTAGGCTAGTAGTTCAAATTTTTACAGGAATGGTGTGGAAGATAAAAGAACTTTACCAAGAGAGCAATCGAAAAGAAAAAGAACAAGTAGCTTTTACAGACTAATTTTTCTATTAAAGAAGAAGAACAAGTAGCTTTTACAGACTAATTTTTCTATTAAAGACTGAAGCATCGTCATAAGCTACACGCCATGTGGGGACAAACAGCATCTTCTCAATTTCTTGAAATCTTAATGTGTTACAGTAATTCTCCATCCCCTTAGGAAAAGAAAATACCTCTACAGTATACAAAACGTTCTCAATTAGTTCTTGTTAATAAGTCTTCCAAAAGGGTTCCCTATAACCTCAACTAAACTGAAACTCACCCACTTTTAAATTCCTTATAGCTTGATAACACACAGTATTAGTTACAAGCTCTGCTCAGGAGGAGTTTAGAATAACATTTGGTACATACTAGCTACAGAAACTGCCATTTGCTAATACAAATACAGTAGCTGTTCAGCCATTTAGAACAGATAAAGAAAGGAAGAGAGGTTATAAGATTCTTGAGATGTGGGCAGGAAAAACAAATACAGTAATAGATTCTAATTGTTCTTGAGCAATCCTCAAGTATTATCTCAAATTTTACTTAATTATTACAGTCTTATGCATTGAGATGCTGAAATTATTTCCAAAATAGTTTCCATATTAAGACTAGAAAATACATATTCTACAGCACAATTTAAATAAGCAATTCAGTCCACAGCTCATTTGAAAATATTTTTTGCAAGAAGAGAAAAAAATTATTAAATTCAATATACTCAGTTGACAAATGGGAAAAAAATATGAATAATAACTAACAGAAGATGTTTAATATGCACATAGACTGAGCACGAAAAGGAAACATTTCTATTTTTATAGGACATAAAGAAAAGAGTTCTTTATACTTCTCATGGCAATCTTTTGAGTTTTTGTCCTGTAAGTAATGCTTGTAGAGAAAGGTTTGCACATTGGGAAAAATGAAAGTTTTATTCAGTATGGCTCCACTGATATTTATAAATAATTTGTTCTCTATTTGGCAACTTTCTTGAGCAACACATGCACACTCATCATACATTACATCAGTACGGAAATTAAGCTAAGGTGATACTCATTATTATTTCATAAGCCTATATTTACATGTAGTTTTATATAAATCTTGCTCTGTTAATTTAGATTCATAGTCTTTCCTTACCATTCATCACACAGAGTCTTTGCAAGAACTTGACTTCACTGAGTTAGATTTTTCTTGCATATTGTTGTTGAGTGTTGGTGGGGTTTAACCCTTTTTTTTATTATTACTTTGTAGAAATATAACTACAGACTCTGTGAACCTAAAAGTTTCCTGGATATCTGTGATTTGAATAGCAGATATCTTGATGTATAAAAACTATCCAGAAATCTTTCGGTAGCATATTATTTGAAAAGGTGATAAAGAGAAGATGTTTGGGTCCCGTTAGTTTGAATTAGAATGTAATGCTAATATAAATTTGTAACATATTGATGAAAATGTTATGCAAATTATTTGCATTACCAATAATTATAAAATGTTTTTATATATTAATATGACTAAGAAACGCTTCGGGTCATTCTTTGGAAATTCCCATGATGATGTCTCTCAAAGCAAGCCACCTTATTCTGCCAGGATATGTCAGAAGATAAACAAGTTACAAGATGAAACCGTAACTGAAATGACTAGTTTAATTCTAGTAAGAAATAAGTATTGAGCCTGCACCATAAATCTAGTTTAAGAAAGAGTGTGACACTTTGCTGGACCTAGAGACAGACCTGTAAACGTAACATGAATTAACTGGACTCCAGCAAAACTTAATCTAACTTGACAGTCAGCAAAGTGGTTATTGATATTTTGGGCAGAAATTAACACTTAAGGACAGTTTCAAATTTGGGCAATAAATACACCCATATCTATGTTCTATAGATTACCTGCTTGTTGTTTGATAGTCATAAAAAAACAGCATGAAGCACTGAGTAGGGGGTAGCCTCCTTGAATAAAGCTTCCTCTGCAACATACCAGCAAGTGAAGCTGACTGAAGAAGTTGTTTACTGCTGTGAAATATTCAGCAATTAATTTATCTTTTCTCTAGCTGAAGAATTATTTAGAGAAGTAAGAGGTTCTGAGTAAGTCTGAATCCTGTACTAGGGAAGACAACGTGAAACCCAGACAAAGTACTTGGGCAAAGCCTGCCATCCTGTAGATTGAAAGCAACAGATTTGTTTGCACAAATGGTAACCTGATAAAAATCTCTATGTTGGCATATTATTCATAAAGATTGGCAAAGTGATGGATAATGTAATGGTCAGCTTTATTCAAACTGAGGCGAAATGAATCAAAAGTCTCATTGCCTGATTGCTGTGGGATTAATTTTGTGCACTGATGTGCGATGGGCTACAAGTATGCCAGAGAGATTAGATGATGGTTCCATGCTAACTTTCTCCATCTAGATAAGACCACTGAACTGTGTTGTCTCTCCTTTACTTCTCTCTCTGGCTATATCAATGACAGATGAGGATTGAATCTACTTAATTCTAGACAACTTAGCTTTCAAATTTAAAATTAAAAAATTCTTCCAATTATGCAAAATAGCCAGTAGGTAGCATAATGACCACAAACTATTCAAATCCTCTTTGGGATTTATGAAGCATAAGTAAAAGACAGGAATCACTGTATAATATTTATTATTACAGGAAAAGAAATACAGTCTAAGGCAGTGAAAAAGTCCTGTTTTAAAAAAAGTTACCAGCATAAGAGTTTTCAAAAAGTGCAGAAGTTCAACTAAAGCTATGCAAGGACAACAAAGTGAATAGTCTGTATCTAAAACCAGAAATAATAATTTTTGCTGCTCTGGAATAAAAACTCCCATCCACAGCAGCTGGATTTTCCAAGGAATGGTATGAGGAAGTCCAACGCACAGGTAATGAAACTCAAGCTTCTAATTCTAGGGCAAAGTTTTCTTTGCATTAGAACATAGTTCAAACATATGTTATGTCTTTTTTCCATATCAGTAGCGAAAAAATCATGCATGACTCCTCTATACCTAAACTGAGGGCTGTTATTATGTTTCAGTAATTCAAATTAATTTTTGTAAGTAGTTTTACCTTCTTTTAAGCCTAACCTTTTCCATTTCAGCTATTGTTTGGCTCTAAACGAATAAGATAAAGATTAAATTTTCTAATGTGCATACAGTCAAATAACACACAACACAGGAAATGCAAACAAAAATAAAACTGTCAAGTCATTTGTATGTGTCTGGAGAGGTGCTATTAAATCGCTATGGTTCAAAGAGAGAAAATGAAATGCTGTTTGGAAAATCAAATTGCTGCTTTCACTGAAGAATTAAACTGTACTTTTCAGGAAAACCAGTAATTTAATATACATATTTACCAAAGAGAGTTTATTTATAGGATTTTTTTTTAAAGATTTATTTGAGAACGAGTAGAAGATGAGAAAAATAGAAAGAAAAGAAGAATAGACAAAAGGGACATGGAGGAAAAGAGGAGATAAAAGAGGAATGAGCAAATACAGAAAATGAAAGACAAAAAGAATAACATACAATAGAATAGAATAGTTCAGCTGGAAGGGACCTACAGTGATCATCTAGTCCAACTGCAATGTTACTGTTATTCTGCATTAGTCTGCACAATGCATCCTCTAAACACATATACTAAAGAAAGGATTTCACCAAAAGTGGACTTTCCAGATTACCAAAACTTTTAATGATCAGTTGTTGAATTGGAGTTTGAGAAGGGAAGAAAAAAAAAAACAAAAAAAAAACCACCCAAACCCATGCTACTAATTTAGTTAAACAGTCAGGATTTTTATTTCCATTTCCATCTGTCCTTTCCACCTGAGGTGAATGCATCCCAAGACGAACAGAGCATCCCAAGAGAGCTCTCTTTGCTGTGGTCCCATCACCGCAGTCTGTGCGGGCAGCACTTCACATACAAGCCCCAGAAATATTGGCATTTAGGAACCAAAATGTTCTTGCATCCTGGACAGCAATTCACTCTGTGCTTTTGGCTCCAGGGTCTGACACCATAGGTGCAAAAACTCATTAGGCATCATTCAGTTTAGGTCAAACGTATCCCACATACTTTACTTCAGCTCAACTCAAAAATGGTTGTTCTTGGTGACAGGTGACTATACCTACCTACTGCTCTGTTGCGACTCAAGTTCAGGCAACCAAATTTGGCCCAAGCCCTGCTGTGAAAGATATTTGAAACAGCTACATCAATTTGGTGTTTTCACCTTCAACCCAGTGCGTAATAATCTTGTTTTCTGAGTATTCATGCAGGATGGAAGACAATGGATTCTAGTTTACATTCAGCTTGAAAAAAACTGAATTCTCATCTCCAGATTCTGGGTGTAACCTTTCTTCAAACATAAACATCTTCTCCCACCCCGGGATGCATTAATAATTTAGGCCATTATTTTAGGCATATTAGCTCATCTCCCCAAAACATGCAGGCAATTAAAGACAAACATCCTTAGCCTCTGCTAAGACAGTCCTTGCAGCAATGACATTCTTATTTGTAAAAGTTCAATAGGAATAATAGTCCAAATAGCTCAGCTTGGCAGGATGAAAAATCTTGGACTTTTGGGATACAATGTTCTTTAGAAAGGATTCTCTGTTTTGTTCATTAACGTGACATTTCAGAGCTGCCAATAGGCAAAAGCAACAGGGAGGAGAGAGAGGAAAAGAGAAGATGGAAAGCCGGGTTAACTTCAACTGGTTCAGTGTTTCTGAAAAGCTGCTAGGAAAGGAGCCCGGTATTCCCATTTGCTCGGGTGTTCCTCCAGCTCTCAATGCAGGTGGCAGCGTGCTGGGCCTTCTGCTCCTGGCTCAGCACAGCACTCAGTCTCTCTCATACCATGCTAAATAGTCCCACCTACCTCAAAGGGAACAGCACTGGGTAACGGAGGAAGGGGAGCAGACAGGGCTCATGCACACAGGCAGTACACTGGCAGCGCGGGAACTGCTTAAATCACCCAAATCAGCCTGCCTAAATCACATTGCAGGCAAGAGCTACACCCATGGAGATGACCACATACGTATTCACCAGCACCTACCCCTGCTCAAACCAAGTGTGATCTCCACGCATCACTGACTGGATGACCTGCAGTATTTTTTAGGTTATTCTTTGATGTGCTGTTAAAGGTAATGTCTATTTTCAAAGAATGTATGTATGTAACTTCACTGATTTTAGTAGGATTACATTAAGCATATATATGTTGGATTCTTCACAGTAAATATCTGCAAGAGATCCTTGTTGAGTCCCTTTTAAAAAGCTGACTTTGTTTTAACCTTTTAATCCATTTTCTTCTAACAATATTGAACTATTTCTGTTGTGCTAAATTTTTTACTTGGCTCTTGGAAAAAGTGTGTCTAATGCTTAGAGAGATCTACCACTGTGCTGCTAAAAGATATAATACACAATGTTCTTGCAGGATAGATAATTAATTACACTTTAGGTATACAACGTATACTACAGCAGTTTGGTGAACAGGACTTTATGCCTATACACCACAATCCGTATGGTTTTGTTTCTGTTTGAACACCTGCAACTAGCCAGTAAGCCTACTCCCTCCCCTCCCAAGCTAAATGCATTCATATTAAATGACTGTACCTTTCATGCATATAGTTGACTCCGAGTAACAACTGTATAAACCAGTCTATTATTTGTCTTTGAGTGAATATCTTCCCAGACTCTTTGTACTCTTGAATTTTAAAGTCTAGATCTCCGCCCTGAAAAATATCACAACATATTTGTACATTTAAAGTAAGTTTTTAAAATGTCTTCTCCTTTATCAAAGTGCAGGACTCTGCTTTCTTAGACCTTCAGGCTCCCCACCACGTAGTCTGTAAAATTAATGCTTGCACATGAATTCTGGACTCTCCCAGCACCAAAAGCATACACAACTGAGGATCGAAATGAGACCAAGCAGTCTGGCGGCGTAGGGAAAGTGGGTCAATTTTCTCCTGGTGTTACACAATATCATCAAACTTTTCAACTGTTCTCACTTCATGTCCCCCAGCTTTAGACATGTGCGCCTGAGCTGGTGACTTCAAACTCCCTTTAGAGTTAACACAAAGGAACAGGCACCTGTATAGTGCAATTATCTCTGCCGTCTAGCTGTCTACCTCAGGAATGGTTGGATCATGTTGTAGAAATGCTGTTTCTCTGCAAAGGTTTATGATAAGGGCCTACATCTACAGGCTAGTATGTAGACACCTAAATCAAGTAAAATGAATCTGCCCCAATTGGTCCAAATAAGTTTAAAAATTTGGGAAAAGCATTTCCACTAAAGTCAAACATTGCACAGTCAAGAGACACTCTCATTTATTATTCTGAAATAACCACATCAGCATCAAGGAAACCAGGCTGTTCTCTGAAGAATTAAAATACAGTCTCTAATTATGATACTTTGTCCCTCTTCCAAACTCATTTTTGCCAGGAACAAAGCAGAATTAAAGCTTCAAGAATCTATAGCATGTGTTATTGTAAATACTTCATTAAAACTACAATTGATCTTGAAATAACACTGGAAATGGAGCAATAGGACACACATTAGGCCATGAAAATAAACCAGAAAATATATACAGAAAAAGACGACTTGAAAACTGTTAAGTCGGACATTTGGAAAAATCAGTTGAACAACAGTATGATGAAAGGGTTTTTGAGAAGACTTATATGAAAACTGTTCATTTTGCTAAAAAATAGACAGACGGTTGTCAGACGGTTGTTTATGCAGTTTATAAAATAAATGCATTTTGTCTGCAAGAATGCACATTAGTGGCAAGCACTGTGCTGAGGTAACTAATCCCAGAGCAAAGGGACTGAGTCTCATTGTACTCTAGTGACTAATTACCTAACATCAGTACAGCTTATTCTCCATAAATCATTACTTTTACATTATGCATTCTGCATAAAATCAGAAGTTTTATGTACCATATAAGAGAAAATATTTGAACCTGTACAACTGTACCTGTACCACCATTTCCCATCATCAACCCTTCCTTCTCTGCACCATTGACTCTGAATGTTTTATGATCTCTTCAGCGTTTCTTGTTTTTCTGTTCCCAACACCACAGTGCTTCATACTGCTACTACAAAATAAGCAGGTTCTGTCCTTGCAGATCCATACCTTTCTGTCTTTGACATGGATTTACAGTAATTACTGTGGTCTCTGAGGTTCTAAGTTATAATATTCAAGAGTGAATATGTTTAAAAAAAAGAAAATATGTCTTGTCATATATCAAAAATGTGTTCCCTGACAATGTCCTGCAATTTTTTAATTGAAATGTCTGAATCATCTCATCCACTAGGGAAGAGAATATGGCTTCAGCTCTCCATCTGCCTCTCTGCTGCAGCCCAGAGAGAAGCTCTTCTGGGAACTTGGAGCTCTCAGCAGCTGCTTCCCCTTTGCAACTCCAAATGTTCAACAGCTTCTCCCCCCTGGTTGCTTGCAGCAGAGCAGAGGAAGGAAAGAAAAAGTGTTGCTGGGTACCCTGCTGCATGGCAACCAGATGGGCTGTGTCTGAGCTTACTCACACACCCTGAAAATAATGACTCACCTATTCCAGACGGCTGCCCCAGACCATACAGAGCCAACTGTAGCGATAACCTAAGACTCGGGGGCTGCTCAAACATGTGTCAGCTGGCTACTGGCCACAAGGGACTATGTACTATCCAGGTGAGGGTAGATGAAGTGCAGCAGGCTCCAATCACTGTTCGTCCCTGTCCCAATATATCCCTTCTCACAATAACACATTGCCATGAAAAATGCAAGGAAAAAAATTGTTGGGCCTTCAGAATTAGGCTAGTGAACACCCTCTTAATTTGGGGGACATTTCTGTCAAAATGTCTAAGGAGGACAAAAGCAGTCGGGTAAAGTACTACATGTGCCCTCAAGTAACTGTATCAAGCAGAGAAGACTGGTCTCAGTGTCCTACAATTAATTTAACCTTGATTTTGCATCTAAAAAAGGAAAACCAAAATACATCATAAAAGATTTGCTGAAATACTGATGCCATGAAATTCCGAAGAAGTTTGTTAACCCAATTTCGCATTTTGGAAGGTCAGTATAATGAAGTTCATAAGGAATTTAACAAATTAAGTATATAGCGAATTTCCAAGATGCATTTTTTATTTAAATGTCAAGAGTATCAACTACACCAGTAACTTATTTAAAACAGCTTAGCATCTAGAGCTGATAATGTGAACAGGCACTGATTGCTTTAGTTATTCCTTTTGCTCAGATTTCCTTCGCGTATGTATACTCACATCACAGCTGAGACCATAATGAAGAGACAGAAATAATTGCTTGGGGGAAAATACAACTAGTTATGTTTTATAATGTATTAAAATTATGCAACTTTTAAAGAAGCTATTTTGTAAAAACTGTATTTTATTGAAGTCCAATTTATGTTACAAAATTAAATCCAAGGTTCATGAAGGCATTTTTGCTTGAAATCTGACTTATCTGACAATGTTTATATTGCCTGTAAGATTTCAATCCAGAATAACTGACAAAGCTGCTCAACAAGAAGATCAAAAAGAGAAAACATACACTTCTTTTCTATAATTTTGAGTGAATTCCGTTATAATAAAAGACATCAAGCTGAGCAATGGAGACCAATGTTCTCTTGGTATAGCACAGTATAGCTGCATTGGAGGCTCACTCTATGCAAGTCACGCAAGAATGAACAAAGTACTATGGCTACTGAATAAGTCACAGTACTTTGGAGAAAACAGTATAAGTCTCAGAAAGTAGTTCTCTTTCCATGCCAACTTAATATTTATTCTTTTTTTTGAGTCTGCCCAAGAGTACCAATTACTGCCAATCTGATAATTATTCTATGCGTGAGAAACTGAACGTATTAGCCTTCCGAACAAGGATCAACTAGCAATACATTTTTCTCATTCTCAATTTATATGCAATTTATACAGGCATCTTTTAGCTTAAAGGATTCAAATCCCACTACATACAAAGGCAGGTTATAGATAAGTAAATACAAAAGTATACCTTCTGGAAATACTCCCACTAAAATAGAAAAGAAACTTCATGGCACTATGCGAAACCTTGCTTTATACTTTCCTTGTCTGAACATCTGATTAAATACATCGTAATTGCTAAAATGCAGTGATACTAAATAGTGTGTCCTTCTGGAAAATGTCAGAAGCACATCTTAGTGGACCCACTGTCATTCTGGCCTGACCTAGCAGACTCAAAACTGAAAAGATTCAGTCGCACAGCCAACGCATCCATTCCCCCTCTGTCATTTGCCTTGCTCTAATACATTCTCATGTGTTTGAGTATATGACTCCCAGATCCTAGGGTAACTCCACACCGAAACATTTTCACGCAGGGTAGTTTACATTGCCTAAATAAAAAAAAATTCCAAGCTGCAGCAGCTTGTAATTACTATGGTGATTGCTATCATGCTCTTTTTTATTCACCTATAACTTTATTCCAGACGGGGTGGGGGGGAGAAGATAAAAAACTGTGCACCAAAGCCACCAGTTCAGCTTTATAATGCTGCTGGAAGAGGCTCCTTTATTCCTATAGGCTTAACTGATCTGGTGTTGGGCCACTTTTCTACCACTGCTAGAGAGAAAATGAATCAGTGCATGGGAATATCTGGGCAGTTAGAATAATCCTTCAGTTCTGAGCTCTGGATTTCCACAGAGACTTGGCAATACCAAATTTCTATCAAGCGTCAGTTGTCAGACATTCAGGGAAATGACGCAGAGAGCTTCTGCATGGGCGTTAAAACAAATATTCAGATTGCATAACAGAATTGAACATTTCAGATTTAATTTTAAAAAATCCCAGCAGTAAATAGGCATTTAACTGTCATCAAAGAAACCTTCTAAGGAAGAAATGACTGGCAGGAATAGTACTTCTTTAATTACTCACACCAAAGCTGAATGCTTGAAGAAATACAAGTCTGATTGGTGGACAGGTAACCCAGTAGTCCAGGGTCGTTAGCTTCCAAAGCATTTCAAATGTCTAGCAGAGCACAACTGAATAGTGTGCTTCACAGTTTCATGAAAAGATCACTGTATGTATAACAGATTGTATTTTTTTAAAACAGCACATCTATATTTAATACAAAGTAGGCACTTGTTTTATATAAACTCTTAAAAATCTGTCTTAAATATGTATAAGTTCTTATTTTAAAGCCTTAAAACAGATTGCATCAATATGTTTTTAAACCAAATGCTAGAGTAAAAGAAACTGGTAGCTATACTGTAATATATCCTGCTTTAATGTTTTTTGTATCCTCTGAACTTTGGTGGTCTTTGACTCACAGTATTCTCCAGTTCATAAAGCCAATCCTGCTACCAAACTCATCATCTGTATGATCAGGCTTGAGCTTCTCTGGTTTGCCTATGAGCCTCAGGTGAGCAGGTAACACCGCTTATTTGAAATATGCCTAACGAGTAGCAGCTGATACCACAAGTAAGAAATAAGAGTAAAATTCAAATTGAAACATTAAAGAAAACTGGGCTATGTTTCCTTTAAGACCCTATTTTAACACACACATTCTTTCAAATTTCTTCAAAGTAATCTACAAGTCTCACCTCACAGTATTCAGTGATAATGCAGAAACTATCTCGCTCCACAAAGCTTGCATAAAATTTGACAATGGCTGGATGGTCTAATTTGGAGAGTAGTTGTGCTTCCAGATTTGCTTCAACTGTTTCATTAGGCTTTAGGTCTCCAACAGAGATTTCCTTTAGAACCTTTCTAGAGGAAAAAAAGAAATGTTTATATTAAAAACAGAAAAATAGAAAAACACATAATGCTCAAAAACTCATCATAATTTCTTTAAATGCAAAATAATATTAACCAAGTATTTGGCAACATGAAATAATACAGGCAAATACGGGTAAACAAACAGAATGCATTAAAATGCAAATAAAAACACTAGTCACCATAGCTATTAAGCAACATTTTAAAAATATTATTTTTAAGTATTTTTCCCACTAACTCCCTACTGCACTGTTTTCTTCAAGACATATTTTCAGTGCTATGGATTAATGCATAATAATAAACATAAATAAAAAATCAAATCTAAGCGATTTCAAACCCACTCAGAGCATATGCTCAAGAGTCATACATGAAATAAGCAGTAGCAAGAAACTCTGGTTTTGCTGCTTCTGCCAAAGTCTCTCCATGGAAGCATGAGAAAAATCACACAGAGGGTAGTATTTCTGTGACTCTCTTTCTGGTGATAAAATCAGGATGCCCATTTTTTTTCTAAAGATCAGCCAGCCCTTCACATGAACACCTAAGCGGAAAGCACAGATCTGGATTTGTGGCTGAAACCTAATTCCACTATTTCAAATAACTATAAATTTCAGTGTTTAACATTTGTTTTGGGAGGCCCTAAACCCCTAAAGCTGAAAAAATTAAAGGGATTTTTCATATTCCTCAACTTCAACATGCAAACGTGCTGTAGGAGAAACTGTGGTTCAGACAGCTCTACACGGTACCTGGAGCTGGGGAGTTTACTGTTAACTTGTGCTGGAAAAAGCCCTTAGCTCAGGGCATTATGAGGAAGCATATTTTGCTGGGATCCTCCTAATGAAATCTTTAAAAAAGGCGTACACCACACAAAAGCATGCCATTTCCATCTACTTTACTAGCCACTGAAGAATGGATCATTGGTCTACATCTGAAGTAGCCATTTGAGACTATTAGAGAATATCATGGTATTTTACTGAAACAAAGTGATGAATTTCCAATAACTTTTGAATACATGGAAGGTAAGTTCCACACCGAAGGGATGTCTTCACAGTGCTTTTAGTAATTTCCCATTCAATACTACATGGTTGTAAAGTCCCAGTAGTTAAAGATGACAGTGATAAAACCACAGTAATTCACTTGATCTAAGGGGGAAAAAAAAGAAGTGTATTTCTTCAGAAGAAAATTTCTTCCTCAGTCTCAACCATCAGTTTCTGACTAACAATGCATGAGTTTTTACATAAACTTGTCTAATCCCCATCTGGCAGTGTGATGAAAAAAACATGCCATTTGATTTGTCTGCATCTCTACAGACAAGCTTCATACTATGAAGACAGGTAATACCTACTGCAATCTTCTAATCTTCAGTTGACATGGGGACTTTATTCCTTCCTTCATATAGATCAAGTCACAGAACTGACAAACAGAATGAGTCCTTATTAAACCCCGCTTAACACAAGTTTCTTGTATACCCAAGACAGCAATAAAAGCCTGATGTGTTGATGTGTAGGGATAGCTTGTCATCTTAGTCACTCAGTGATTTTGACGTTGTCATCAGCTGTCAGACAAGACAGGTGTTTTTCTTATTAAAATTCATTCCCAGAGAACAAATTGGGAAAATGGACTTTTGTAAATAAGGTATTGGTTTTCTGCAACACAGCGCTAATTCATACCCATAACTGGAAGTCACTTGCATCTAGAAAGAAAACTTTTGTGATGCAATCGAGACTAAGCATATCTGCATGCCACTGGTATATGTGTGTACTGTTTCTGTATGTAGATAAGGTTTGATTTTGATGAGTTTAAGATGACAATCAGACTTTTTACTTTCTGCAAAGCTTTTGATATCTACTTAAGTAAGTGGGTTTACAAATTAAAAATAAAAATTTAAAAACCTCTGCATTGATTAAGTATTGACAAAGGAGTTATGTCAGGGTCTCAGAAGGTTCACAGAGAAAATGAAGAATAGTCTCCAGATCTAAAGTGGCTCTTTCTGATAACTTTAGAAGAAAAATAATGAAGCTAAAAGTCTCCAGTCAGCATTTCTTCTACGTAAATTAACTATATTTTTCAATATATAAAGCACCTAAAGAGTGCTTAAATTTACTCTACCCCATTTCAGTATTTAAACAAGTAACTTCTATCCTAACAGGCAGCTAAAATGGGCATTTTCAGTGATTTACAGGACTCCTAAGATAACGCAAATTTGTCATCCCTGGTGATGTCAAATAGACTGATAGATCCATAAGCTGATAGTCTTTCTGCCTATCCAAAAAAACCCACATTAGTAATCATAAGAAAACAACAAACTTTTCTTAGCTAAACGATCCTGACTGCATTTCCCCTCTACCAAGAGAACCCAGCTCTACACTTTGAAGGAGACAAAGTGTTTCTGTTTATATGATCCAACCTGCATTTTAAGGTTGGCTTATAATAAAAAGTTATCTTTGCGCATATTTCAGTCATTTTACTTGTGTATCATCTGCTGAAAATCTGCATGGATCAAACAGCTTAGAAACATACAGTTAGGTAACATAAAGTATTTTAAACAAACATTTTGAAGCACGTGACATGAACATTTATTATGGATGCTGGGGATAATAGACCCCTGTTAAGATTTTGTCAAGACTCCACCTGGAGTATAGATGTCCATCTGAAAGCCAAGTTTTTTTCATAAAACCTGTCCCTGTATTTTCTGCCACTTAGGCTCAAGTATTAAGTAGGATTTAAAAGGTCCAAAACTATTTGCTTGAACTCAGAAAACATAGATTTAGGTGGCACATACAGAAAAACAGGTAAAAACACTAAAACGTGGATGCCCTCCAAATACGATACTAAACCCCACCCCTTTTGATATAATGCTAAAAGACATGTACTAATTCTTTACTCTGAGGGTGGTGAGCCACTGGAACAGGTTGTCCAGAGAAGTTGTGGATGCTTCGTCCCTGGAAGTTTTCAAGGCCAGGCTGGATGGGGCTTTGAGCAACCTGCTCTAGTGGGAGGTGTCCCTGCCCATGGCAGGGGGGTTGGAACTAGGTGATCTTTAAGGTCCCTTCCAACTCTAACCGTTCTATGATTATATAATTTAAATTACATACACAGACACATAAGCAGATCATAGAATCACTTAGGTTGGAAAACACCTTCAATATCAAATGCAATCGCAAGCCTAACGCTGCCAAGTCCACCACTAAACCATGTCCCTAAAGATAAGATAAAATGTCAGTGAACACACAACTAGAAAACTTTGCTATAGAAGTGCTAGCAGACATCCTAAACTTAAATACAGAAAAAAAGATTTTAGCTGTGTGGAAAAAAACCCTAGCCTTGTAATTAATAGAGCAAAGACACTTTGAACTTGATCTCAAACTGACCACAACTGAAAGAGTCTCGTAGTGAATGCAATTGCATCTTAAGAGTAATAAGCGCCAATTATCACTACATCCATGCTGGAGGAAGATGGTTCTGGTACAAGTAACAGCATCCATCCCCCCCAGGGTGGGAAAATAACATGAGAGAGAAGCCCACTCCCCACAACACAGAAAGCAGCTGCCCAGCCTCTGCCGTGCCTGCACCTCAGCAGACCTTCCCCGGGAACACCTTCTTGGTTTTCATCAGCAAAACCTTGCTGGCTTGCACTGTCACGCTTTGAAACGCAGCCAGGCCAGCACACCGTGTCTGAAAGCGCAATAATGTGGAGCAAATAGGGATAAATAGAGCAAGACTTAAAACAAGAGAAAAACAAGCACAAAGGTGGAATCCTCCAGGATACGGACACCCAGTGGGAATCCTTTTTGAGCTTTACTAATGACTGACAATATGCCGCAGCAGTGTTTATCTCAGTCTATTTGCACTGATGTAAGATTAAATGTTTTACAACCCATCTGGTATTTGTTTACATTGATGACATACTTTATTATTATATAATTTGGTTTATTGGATCAGATGCAATTCTTAAAAGAAGACAATCTTTCTCAAAATGCACTCCCTTTACTGAGTAAACTGCAACATGAATTATTGACCAGGTATATTTTCTTGCTGATAATGAAGTAAAAGAAATACAACTCTTCTAATGTCAAGAATAAATAGGTAAAACTACCACAGAAAGGGTGTGCTCTGGGAATAAATGATCAAAATTTGAAGGTTTTCATTAAACTTCATTTCACACAGGCAGTCATTCAGTTAATTGCAGCCTGACATTAGCAAGACCTGCTAGCAGGTAATCAGTGTGCAAAGCTGGGAATTTATCATTCCCAAGTTTATATTTCCAAGTCATCCTGAATTCAATACGGAGAGTAGTGGCATAACCCGTAACTGTGTATTGTATTTCTATCCACTCTGAACTTCGTAGGATTACCTCTTCACCCTGGTAACTCTTCTGGACAAGGACCAGTATCACCTCATCTGCAACTGGATCTGAAATTGGTCATAAACAATAAAATAAAAGGAGTGCCTGTCTAATTAATGATCCCTTAAATTCTGTCTATCAAACGGCAAACAGAGAAGGTATGATACTACAAATGGGGACCAAAATGATGAACAGGCGACAACCCTCATGCAGAAGTCCTGTCAGCACAACAGCTTCCACCATATTAAAACTGTTTGGGAAATTCAGTAACAAGGACACCATCTGCATACAGACAAGATGAAGTCACCCATCATTACTGCTTCTCACAGTCAGTTGCTTTCTAGAATATCACGCAGTTGATGAGATTTGCATGTTACAGCTGACAGCGTAGTTCTGAAATCATAATTATGGATTTCTGTTGATAGCTGCAACACTGAAAATATATTCTGGAATCTAATTTTTGATATATAGTCCTGCCTGTCCCAAACTTAATTGTCCTTTCTGTACAGTTTACATCCAGACATTACAGATTCCCTTTGATTTGACATTCTGCTGTGCACATGAGATACTCCTCATGTAAAGTTGCTTGCCCTCTGTCAGGCATTACAGTTTCCTTACTTTTCCTTTCAGATCTCTCATGTTTGCACTTTCGCATATCCAACATTTATTTGCAATTAAGATACTTTGCTGATTCTATATGGCACCCTGCTGCTCAGAATCTACTTGCCTCACTTAGGTTGGTCTCCTAGTTCCATTGTAATTTTCATCTAATCCTTACCCATGATACATATAGCTATCCTGTTACTAATAATCTTACCAGATTTCTCTATCTGGTGTCAGTGTCTGGCGTTCCTGCAGTTTACAGCTTAGTATCAAAAATTCAAATAATCATTCTTTACTTTTTATCCATTATATTTGGAGCTCCAGTATCTGCGTGGTCTGACAATTTAAAGACATTCATTCATCTGACAGGGAAAGAAGGAGCTGGTGAGACCACGAAATGCAAACTCAGCATACGCAAATCAGTCCTACCTAGAACGAATATTTGGTTTTAGTTAAAGGAAGGAACACTCACAGTAAATCAAGAGCACTTGATTTCTGGGGGGAAATCAAGAAGATTACCATGCTTCCAATAAAAAAAACAAACGATAAGTGTTGTTTGCTATTCCTACTTACATATATATATTTACCTATTAGCCAAAACATTTCAAACCTAAGTATTACAACACAACTTCTTAAATCAAATGTTGGGCTCCTTTTATCATTTCCATGGCTGTTATTAATTTATTACTTGAGCCATAAACCAATTTCAAACCTAAGTATTGCCCCACAATTCCTTAAATCAAATGCTGGGCTTCTTTTGTCATTCCCATGAACACTATTGATTTATTAGTAAAGCCATAACAATTGACATTGATTGTTTTTTACTATCCTCTAAAATAGTCTATTCATGCTGTTCACGAACATTCATAAACATCAAGAACTAATTTTTGCAGACAGCACCAAGTTGGGCAGGAGTGTTGATCTGATTGAGAGTAGGAAGAACCCTCTACAGAGGGATCTGGACAAGCTGGATCGATGGGCCAAGGCCAGTGGTTTAAGGTTCAACAAGGCCAAGTGCCAGATCCTGCACTTGGGTCACAACAACCCCATGCAGCGCTACAGGCTGCAGGAAGAGTGGATGGAGAGCTGCCTGGCGGAAAAAGACCTGGGAATGTTGGTTGACAGCTAGCTGAATATGAGCCAGCAGCGTGCCCAGGTGGCCAAGGCAGCCAACAGCATCCTGGCCTGTATTAGGAATTGCGTGGTGAGCAGGACTAGGGAAGTGATCGTCCCCCTGTACTTGGCACTGGTGAGGCCCCACCTTGAGTACTGTGTTCAGTTTTGGGGCCTCACCACAAGAAAGACACTGAGGTGCTGGAGCGTGTCCAGAGAAGAGCAATGAAGCTGGTGAGGGGTCTGGAGAGCAAGTGTTATGAGGAGCGGCTGAGGGAGCTGGGGTGGTTTAGCCTGGAGAAAAGGAGGCTGAGGGCAGACCTTATCACTCTCTACAACTACTTGAAAGGAGGTTGTAGGGAGGTGGGGGTCAGTCTCTTCTCCCAAGTAACAAGCAATAGGACAAGAGGAAATGGCCTCAAGTTGCACCAGGGGAGGTTTAGGATGGCTATTGAAGGAAAACTTTCTTCACCGAAAGAGTTGTCAACCATTGGAACAGGCTGCCCAGGGAAGTGATTGAGTCACCATCCCTGGAGGTATTTCCAAGGCCTGCAGATGTGGTGCTGAGGGACATGGTTTAGTGGTGGAATTGGCAGTGTTTGGCTCAAGGTTGGATTCGATGATCTTTAAGGTCTTTTCCAACCTAAATGATTCTATAATATTCCCTGAGTTAACCACTAAGAATTCAATTGCTATCTGAGCACTATAATACCCGTAGATGGAATAAATATAATTTAATTTTCTAAATATGCACTTTAAAGAATTTAACAGTGCTTAATCTTTGAATGGCGATGAGATTTCATAAATTTACAAGTGAAATGGATGATTCACTTTCCATTTCCATCAGCAAGTCACAATTATAACACCTACAAACATTTTTTGAGATGCCTAATTTTCAAATGCTCTAACATACGCACTAAGACTGAACAGTTCAGCTCATAATGTAAACAGTTTATGGTTATTTGAAAATTAACAGTTCCTAATTAGTATCCCAAAGAAATAAGAATATATTTTCAGGGACAACATCATGGAAGAGAAGACTGTTGAAATAAATTAGCTTCAAGTAATACAGCTTATATCGTTTTCTTCTGCAGTGAGCAAAATCTCATATATACAAAGGGGCACACTTCAAATTATTTTTGGTCGACCATATGTGCCAATGTTGGAAAAATTCATAATTACAAAGCAAAGCAGAGTACTTGTGTCATCCTCCACAGAACTGAACAAGCCACATTACTACTGCACAAAAGCATCCATTAACATTATTTATCTAGATATTCAATTGTCTTTATTTTGAATAATTCTTTGGAGCATTTTGGGTTGCCACCTACATTGATTTAAAATTACAAAATAAAAGTGGACATTGATTAATAAAGGAAGAATTTTCCTCTAAAACCATGTTTTTGAAACCTAGAATTTTTTTTCCTTGACAGAAACAAAAAAATAAATGTAATTACATTTATAGTCTATTCATACATTTCAGCTCTAAATCAAATACTAATAGATTCTGATTGAACTGAAAAAATTTGTGTCTACTCAGGAAAATTATTAAAAATTATTATGAGGTACAGCCTAAATACCTGTGAATGTATTAGCAATACTTTATCTCTACATGTTGCATTATCACCATCTACTGTTCATTCATACTCTTTGCTAATCCTGGTCTTGTTTAAGAATGTAATTAAATGTCATGCTGCCACTAACCTAAATGGAATTTGAGAAAGAAATGTGACAAGGACTAAATAATTTGTTTATCCTCTGTATCTTTGAAGACTTAATTCTATCAAACATCAGATCATCTAAACCAGGCATTTCTCCATTGTGATTTCATTACACATTCCTGATACATTTCACTATTAACTTTTCTCTGCTAATTAACGTTCGCTTTCAGAAAAAGGAGATAGTGTTACAGAACTAAAACTCGGATGCAGCATTTTGTTTTCAAGCATTATAATATGATTAAACATCTCACAATTGCCATATTACATTTCTTCAACTTGCAGACTTGGGCTACAGCAGCTGCCAAAAAGAACTTTCCTCGCGTAGGAATTAGTTTAAAGTTCGAATTAATTTCAATTAGAAATTGTGAAGAAAGACCCTCCTAACACCTGATCCATATGAATCAGTTTACAGAAAACAGAGAATTTTGAAGAACTGGACAATGTGAAGGGAAACCAAACACACTAATAATCACTATAAGAATGCATTCCATAGAAATTCAACTAAAACTTTTCCTCATGTAAAATTTACTTGGTTCTTTCCTGAATGTAAATATATTTGTAAGCAGAATTGTGTTCCTTTCAATGTTGCAAGGATATTTATGTCAACAGTATTGTCCCTTCAGCGGAACTAATTCCCATAAGTAATTTAAATACTAATTGCTGCAACTTTAATGAGAAAACTCACTCTTCTTACATGTCTCTTTCCAGCAGGCATCTCCTTCAATGTTTATTTCTGATACGCATTGAATTATCTATGGTACAAAAAGCCGGGGCGGGGGGAGATAGAGATAAAAGGACAGTTTATAGCTTTACAAAAGCATATTACTAAATAGTCTACAATCAAAGGCAAAGGGAATCAAGCAACGTTGAGGAAATTAATTGTGTATACCATCTATTGTTAGATAAAAATCTTTTAATACTTTCTAGCCCTCCTGAGTATGATACTGTGGTCTTAGAAATCAGTGAAACATGGGGAATTCAAAAATGAAGCAACTATCCAGCAACATTGAAAAGTTATTTTAGAATATATGAAGGGCATACCACGTATGTAAGAGAAACAGTGAACTAGAAATTACATTTACTAATGTGTCACATAAGCACACAAAAAAAAAGAAAAAAAAGAAAAAAGAAGTAAAAATACACTGACCGTCCAGCAAATCCAGAATTTATTCCACTCACTGCAGCAGTTTTCTCATTACAATGTACTGAATACAACAAAGAGCCAGAAGGCTCGTTCTGCATAGAAGAAACGACAACATCCTTGACGTAGACTTAAGAGAAAACACCTTGCCAACAAGGGTAAACTGCCACAAGATACATAGTTAGGCATATTCAAATATTGCAAAACCAAACCGTATCTTTGAGGCAGGTGGTCACATGTTGACCTGAAGTAATAAGGCAGTACCTCTCCACTTTCTTACAAAAGCTAGCTTACAAATGCATAAAACCCAAACACCAGTTTTAACAAAACGAATGAGACAGAAGTGATCTCAAGGCATTTGCTTAATTACAAAATCATTAAATTCTGTTTTTGCTGTGCACCTCAAAGAACCAGTAATTTACCAACAATGCCTTAAGCACAATTCTCTGCTCAACGTTGAAAATTTTGAAAAACGCTGAACTTAACCATCAGGACCACTCACTGCCTGCACACAAGATCACAGCATGGTGGGTGCTGCAGCACTGAGCTCAGGTCTGTTGGAGATGAGTTTTTGAGTAAACCCAAGTAATATTTTCTTTAAGGAACTCTGCCTCCCACTCCCATAAATTAAAGACCTAGTTGGAATACACTCCAGTCAAATGGACAAGTCCCACTGAAAATAAAAAAGTAGGCTACTTAGTCAAAGAAAGGTATACTAAAGGGAGAGAAGAGAGGAAAAAAAAAGGAAAAAGGAACAAGGAAAAAGGCACTGTCATATTCTCACTGCAAGGTACGTCTGCAGCTCCTTAACTCCATATGCCAAAGGTTGCTGAGGAGCCCTACAATGCCATGCTGGGCTGCAGGAGGTGGGGACTAAAGCATCCTTCCACATAGTCTCCAATAGGAACTGCTTTAAATGAGTCTGGTGTTATCAAACTGGTCTCTGAACCAGTATTGTCCTGCACTAGAAATGCTCTGAAACAACTGTAGACAGAGCTGCAACTGCCTACCAAAATTGAAATACATTTACAGATTCACTCTCTGGCAACCTCCATTTGCAGGTGCACTCCTAAACTAAGGCACAAGAGCATCATCCACTGCTACAGAGGTTTCAGCTGGGACTTGGACACTTAGCTGGGTCTTGACTCCCATAGCATTGTTCAGAGAATATGAAAGTCATGCTCATCCACTCAAGTGGAAAGCTTCTGAAGGATAACTTCTTGAACTGCTCTAGCTAAATCAGCAAGACCCCTCTGTCAATGTCCTTATTATCTCTTACCTGGGGCCAAGATCGACTGTACACCTTAGTAGTGATGGCAGCTCAGCTGATACACGGTAGCCAGAGCCTTACATGAAGAAGTAGAGGCACACTTGACTGAACCAAGCAAAAGATGGTTCACTAAGAAAAGCTTATTTAAAAATAAGCAGCAATCAGGAAGGTCCTATAGGAAATGCACCTTAGTTCAGTTTCCAAGGAGACCATGAATATCTGTTCACATATCGAAAATGACCTGATGGATTCTAGTTTTAATTTCTAGTTTTTATTATTAAAAGAGGGAGAAGAAAAAAGGAAAGCAGCAAAATTAGATGAACAAACACATGACAACTGGCAGGCAGTCATTTGTTACTGTTTTCACAGAATCACAGAATGGTAGGGGTTGGAAGGAACCTCTGGAGATCACCTAGTCCAACCTCCCTGCCAGAGCAGGGTCACCTAGAGCAGGTTGCACAGGAATGCATCCAGGTGGGTTTTGAATGTCTCCAGAGAGGGAGACACCACCACCTCTCTGGGCAGCTTGTTCCAGTGCTCTGCCACCCTCAACATAAAGAAGTTCCTCCTCATGTTTAGATGGAACCTCTTATGTTCAAGTTTGTGCCCATTACCTCTTGTCCTGTCGCTGGGCACCACTGAAAAGAGCCTGGCCCCATCCTCCTGACACCCACCCTTTAAGTATTTATGATAGAGTCCCCCCTCAATCGTCCTTTTTTTCAGACTGGTGAGACGCAAATCCCTCAGCCTTTCCTCATAAGAGAGGTGTTCCAGTCCCCTAATCATCTTGGCAGCCCTTTGCTGTACCCTCTCCAGCAGTTCCCTGTCCTTCTTGAGCTGGGGCGCCCAGAACTGGACACAGCACTCCAGATGTGGCCTCCCCAAGGCAGAGTAGAGGGGGAGGATGACCTCCCTCGACCTGCTGGCCACACTCTTCTTGATGCACCCCAGGATGCCATTGGCCTTCTTGGCCACAAGGGCACATTGCTGGCTCATGGTCGTCCTGTTGTCCACCAGAACTCCCAGGTCTCTTTCCACCGAGCTGCTCTCCAGCAGGCCAGCCTCTAACCTGTACTGGTGCATGGGGTTATTCCTCCACAGGTTTTAATCAATTCAGTATCAAATGACCATTCCCTTGGAGTACCTTCAGAGAAGCAAACAGGCAGCAAACACAGGGATTTGACAACACAGCAATCTGTTGATTGTCGCTTGGATATTTGTAAGTTACAAAACTCTTCTACCTTTAGATTTTATTTCATTTGTTATAAGAAGTCATAAATAATTGAAAGTCATGTGATAAATTATTCAGCTAAGTGCACAGTTTCCAAGGAATCATAGCATGAGTCTGGATTAATGGTATAATGCAAGTCAGTCGCAGAAGCTGAGCTGACACCCCACAATTACCACACACAGGAGCAGTCCAGGGAGTTTGGCGCTTCTCAGCGTGTGCTTTCCACCACAGGGACGTATAAGTACCTTGTGAATATTTATGAACTAGAAGTCCCTATTGCCTACTGTGTACTGCAGCTGCTTGCCTATGCATGGTTATGAATTAGTGAAACTTAACCCAGAGCTTCACTTGGCACAATTGATTAGGACATTCATTATCTATAAGCAATAGCGCTGTCCTTCAAGACTACTGCTGAATGTAAATCTCTACTTTAAAAGATTTTGTCTTTAACCATAATTACCTGTTATAATTAACTGATAAACTACTCAACAGGGACTGGGATAGAAGCGACTGCAGGGATATTACTGTTTGCTGTAAAAATGCCGGTACAATCCTGCTACTTTTTTTATACAAACCAAGTTACCTAATTATTTCGGGTAGGTCTAGGTCCATGATGTCCAGAAACAAAAGCAAACTCCTCAAAATTGAGATAGACTTTTGCAAAATCATATGCGAGCCAAGAATCTGGGGAGGAAAAAAAAAAACAAACAAACCAACCCAAGACCAAACACCTGCAAATGTCCTGCATTTTGAAGGTGATTTGTGAATTTAAGTAAATTTTCTCTGAATGTACCAGTTAATTCATTTACAAAAATTCATATGAACTGTTTCCTGGACACAATATTGAAATGCCTTTCTTCTCTTCATCATTAGAAATTGCATTTGAACAGATAATTGAGATGGTAGTTTTATAAGACTGAGCTGCTAAATAAGTTTCACTTGTAACTTTGCCAATGAAATCGGCATTGTATTCATAGGTGTGACCTGAATTTCCTATCAAATAAGATCTAATAAGGTTCAAAACATTTACATATTATATGTTAACAAAGAACTGAAGGTAGATATTAAAGATCAAGTACACCAGAGAGTTACAAAATTCCTAGTTTAATTGTCCCACCAGCATTTCCAAATTTTTCCAGTTGTCTTAAGTTTAGCATCCTTGTCCACCAAGGAAAAATTGTCTCTAGCAATCACTACTCAGCTTAGGGAGTTGCCTTCCAGTTTCAACCAAATCTGTCAGAAGGGCAGCAATTTCACAGATCTCAAGATGACCCTATTTAATGATCTAAGTAGGAAGTGTAAGAGCCTTAGATTAGCGACCCCTGGATCTCAAAAGTTATATACTGTTTGAGATGCAAATGGCCAGTGTACATATACCAATCATCTCACTTGTGCATGTCCTCAGTGACCATCACAGGTTGACCTGTCTCTTTTTGAGCTACTAATTAGAGAATACAGGAGGAAAATAAAAATACTGGAGGGATGCAAGAGGGAAGGGAGAAGCTGAAGCTATGATTAGAGGAAGTAAAAGAAAACAGCACACATTCCAGAAAAAGGAACGTACTCATAATGTGCAAGGTGAAAAAGTAGGGCTTCCTGCGGTAGGATAAAGGGACAGAGGATGCCAGTCTACATGAAACTAGGTTTCCTTCCCACCACGCACAAAACAGCTTCTTTTCAAACTATAGAACTGACGACCATGATATTAGGCTCTAGATGAGGATCAAGCACCTACAGTGTAACTAAATGTTCTGCTAATATTTAGCAAGATTAAGATATCAAGGAATGATTTCTCAAGTAGGGGCCCAGTTATTTTCCAGGCACACCACAGCCTCGCTACATGGACACAGGCAAACTGTTTAACCTCCCTGTTTATTGCCCATTTGCAAACTGGATAAAAATACTTCACACCTCTGAAAAGTGCTTTGTCCCAGAATGGAAAAGGTGCTAAATGCATGCAAAGTCTCATTCTAAATAGACAGTATTCCATAGTGGGCATATATGGGTCTAGAAAAGTGACCGAATAGCACTGTTTTTCCCTTGCTAGTAACATTAAATTATACAAATGTAAAGAAAAACTCCAACTTCACTACTGGTGCAACTTATACAACAGAAAGAGAAGAAAGAGAACAAAAATACTGAAGAAGTCATTTTTACCCAAATTAAAGCTACCATTTTTTCTTCTTAAAAAAGCCTAACCCCCTAAAAATTTGTGAAACTCCACTAATGGGCCACTACTGATGTGCATCCCCATCTAGCATGCCTAAATTCCATTCAAACCCTGGAAAAAATTAACAAATACAGCAAATACTTGCAGACCATCCAATCCTTATTTGAACTCTAGTTACCTATTCGCTAAATCAGTTTGTAATTTGAAATAAAGATTTGCCAAAGCTCATTTTAGAGACCACTAGAATGGAAGGCTGAGTCAACATTAAGCAATTCAATCTCAGTTCTAGTGAATGTACAGTATCTGGCTCAAAACCAGAAGATTTGCAAATATCTAATAGGGAAAATATCAAATAATACACAAATCAAGCCGTTCTGTGTAAACTGGAACTAAGCAGCTTGCTTTCGTACAAACACGCCTCTTGTGTTTAACTGATTTTAGGCTGTAAGATGATATAAATTTTGAAGTTTCTTCCAAAACTGGGGGAAATTGATGAGCTCTCTCCTGTGTGGATTACCCACTACGTGAGAAATTTATTTCGTAGTGAAGGTTCTGGCCCTTCTTTTTATGGGGGCATTCATTTTGTTCTCTACTTTGCTGTCTTTTTTCACATAAGTTGCAGGAACTTCTATCTTTGATGTTTAATCCTGTCACACTTAGTGAGAATCATCAAACAGGATCAAAAGCTCTTGTAGAAGATATACAGCAGATGGCACAAATTTCTACACAAACATGGAAGAAAAAAGTCACCTTCCCTAACCGTAAATCTAAAATCAAGAACTTTCATTTTTATTTTTAGGAAATTATTGCAAAGTTTGAAAAAGTTATTCATCACATGTCTGCACAAAGCAGATATCTCAGAATGAGGTAAGTGTGATCCTGAAGTCTAACAGACAGTCTGAAACAACCCCATAGTGGCACCATCTCACTCCAGAATACTAATCACCGGTTTGGTTTTCTCCCTCTCCGTTGTGGATAATATTCCTTGGAACAACATAAAACTCAAGCAATACAAGCAGAGAAGCTATTGTTCAGGAAACTTAAATGTTTGAAAGTATATATATCGGACAACTTGCAACTGTTATTTTCTAAAGGAAAATGGAGTTCATAGACACAAGAAAATGTATGGTATGAATAGGGATTTTCTGGCCTAGACATTTAGCTGTTTAGCTATGTCTGTAGCTGACAGCTGTTTACCAGCTATATATAATTTTCTACTTGAGACAGGGTGGAAGACAAAATTAAAATGAAAAAGGTTTTCAGACTCGCCTAATAAAAAGGAAGGCAAAATTACAGAAAATTACAGAAATCCCACAGGACAATTAACATAAAAAAGCTACCAGAAAATACAATTTACAGAAAATACAATTTAGAAAGTTAAAGCAACAGGCAAGGAATGTCATACAATGCAACATTTGAGAGGCACTTATAGTAAGAGACCTATATGTGCTACTATACTGGTAGTACGTCATAACCTTATTATTTTATAGTATGCCACTCAGCTATGTCACACTGGATGTCTCTGATCTAGTACATCCTCAGAAGGTCAGTAATCCTGATCCCATCCATACACAGAACTGGAGATCAGCATGAAGCTGGCATGTACTGCTACAAGAGGCAGGTATTGCTGGCCTAAGCAGCTCTGTGTGGAGAGTTTTATGTGAAATAAGTCTGTTAACTTGAGGCATGCCCCAAATAATCAACCCTCTCTCCTTCCCAGCTGAAGCAACTGTGTGCATAATACTTCACTCGCCACAGATATGATTCTTTACAGGTAACAAAGTACAAGACATACCCAAAAACTATTTCCAAAATCATGCAAAAGCTTTGCTGAGCATGCATGAAATTACATTATAACCATTGTTAGTCTCTGCATTAACTCATTCTGTAGACATTGCACTAATG
Source organism: Dromas ardeola (assembly GCA_013398915.1). Classification (NCBI taxonomy): domain Eukaryota; kingdom Metazoa; phylum Chordata; class Aves; order Charadriiformes; family Dromadidae; genus Dromas; species Dromas ardeola. Next base: position 247,835 of record VYZM01018199.1, read on the forward strand.
GAAAATTGAAAAAGATATCCCTGAACAGCTTCTGTACCAATATCCAAGATGTCATTCTTCTTGGGAATTTGTATTCTTATGATTTATTCCTATGCTCTTTCACAGTGCTTTAGACTGTAGCAATTTTCAGGAAACTATCTGTGGCTAAATTCACACTGTATATAACATTTGCTTCAGGGTGTTCTATATCATCTCTGAAATAATAAAAATAGATTTCTAATTCTGATGAGATCATTTGGGACCTAAATATCTCAATTCTTTATTTTTCTGCCAAAGTGCTTTCAGAGCTATATTATTTTTCTTAAGGAGTAAGAAATATAACCACCTAATTTTTGAAAGTGTGTATATATATATATATACACACATATATATATACACACTTCCCAATAGAAAATATAACAGAATTAGTAACCAGTACAGTTCCGTAAGGGAGTATTTTCTGATTTGAAAGTAGTGTTGAGAATGTGACTTCTAGTATATTTTACCACCTTAAGAAACCAGTATTTTTAAATAGCAGAAAGTGTCTATACTCTATCTCTTTATGCTACTTAAGCTTTCATGTTCATCTGGTCCAGTATTTTTGTCATCTATGAGCAAACAAGCGACAGAAAGTTGGGGGAATCTGCTCTTCCATCCACATATGTGGCTCGGAAGGAATTAAGAATAACTGTGATACACAAGTACCCCCTAGTGATGAAAGGATGAACTACAGCATTACACTCGCACTTAGGCTTGTTAAATACCGTTTTAGTCACAAAAAGAGACTGATAGAACAAACAAACAAAAATAATATGTCATTTCATACTCAGGCTCTGTCCTGAGGATGGCAGAGGACACAATCAGCCTCATCCCTAACAGACTACAGGCATGAAATGCTGCAGGCACTGAACGTTTGTTCTAAACACAATCACTCAGAATTAAAGTTCTCAAAGAAAAATTCTAAAGAAAAAACAAGAGATAATATCTACTTAAAAGCAAAGCATGCATTCCTTATTTTTGAAGTTTGGAAGCTTGTGCTATAGCAGCACATGTGTGCAGACACACATTTCACTACACTGTTCATATTCTATGAGTGAGTTCAGTAAGAGCTGAATTCTGAAGGGTCTTAAAAGCTCAGGTAGCCCCTGTCACCCTATTTTCATGATAAATTATTTTAACAGAAAAATAAAATGAAAAACATTTTCTGTTGTTTTTAATGAAAGTTTTCATTAAATTAAAGAACATTTCCATAGCAAACCGTAGCTGAAGCTAAGAGAGATCCAAAAGTCTTATAAGCCAGCTGGAAAATGCTAAGAGCTTAGTGGCCTCTAACCCTAATCCAGGGAGCTGAGAAGCTGTAAATTGATGTAGAAGGAAAACAAGTGAAAGAATTCTGTCGTGGCTGCACATTTATTAAAGCAACATTGCCAAGAATTCAACGTCACAAACAGCAAAAGTGAGGCACAAACAAATCAAAAAAGCTCTTTTATCACATAATTGCTCATTAATGTGTCCATCAATAAGGACTGACAGACCCCCATATTTAAAGGAATAACGTATTTCTGGCTAAAAAGCACATTGATGAGATGTTTCCGACTTTAAACAAAAAGCCTCATAGATTTTATTAGATAAAACTAAAAATATTCACGTTTACATTTCACTTGGTGTAAGCATCAAACCAATAGACAAGCACAGTTCTACACAACAGGAAGTCCAGCCAGTAATGGATTACCCAGGCACCCAACTTTAAACTCAGACACAGAAACATCAACACTCTGAAAATGTTCTTTTGTTTATGTGGCTTCAGAATCCTAAAGGGTTTATCAACCAAACTGATGAGACCTATCAAATTCAGGCAGGTAAAAAAAAAAAAAAAGATCAAGGTTTCCTGGCAATTTAAAAAAAAAGTGCTATCAGTTAGGTATACAGCAAATGGAAATGTGTTTACTGGAATTTCTATAACTATTCCTTCTCAGATTTCATTTAGATATCTCAATTATAAAAAAATAGGACATCAATATAGTACAGTTTCTTTTGAGACCCCTCCAACGTCTGAGTCCTTACAATGACACAGATCGATTCCTGAAAGTATCCAATTAAGTGTTATCAAAAAAAACTTCACTAACAGTAATTAAATTAGAAATCATCAGAAATGAACAGGGAAGTCCATAAAATACACTAAGAAATTCTGACATTTTCATGTTCCCTTTAAAGGTTCCATGCTTTAATGGGCACGTATAACTGAATGAAACATTATAGGGCTAGATATTGCAGTAGCTGGACCTGATTAGACTAAGGAATCTCTTCTTCCACATTTTTTAAAACAAAAATGTCACATTCATGAAAATTGATAAGCATGGGATGGAAGCCCCAGCACTTTAGCAAATGTTCTGAAGAAAGAACTTCAAGAATCAAGTTTATAAAATACAAAGACATCAAAAATAAACTATACAATTATATTATACACACATACATTATATATTGACATAATTATGAAATGATAGCTTATAAATTATAAAACTTTAAGCCTTTAACAAACAATTTTGTTCCAAAGAAGAGCAAATTTGTGAAACCTGGCATATACCTTTGCCCTGCTTCTTGTCAGGACAATGATAAAATTTACCCCAGTTCTGAGTAAATACAAGGGCCTTTTCCACAGCATATATCTTACATTAGCAACTTGTCCAAGATATGACACTGGGCAATAGGTAAGTTACATATATTTTTACTGTTTTTATTATTTGTTACAAAGCTTCAGAGGTGTACATCACTATGGAGATGAGGGTCTGAGATTTTCTATCTACCTCCACTCTGTCTTGCACAAGTAATTAAAAAGGATAAAAAAAGATAAAATCACAATGAGAGAGATATATCTGATAAACTGTTTTGAACAAAACCAGATTCAGCTGGAATGCTGAGTCAGCATAAACTCTGCTCCTATCTTATGTCCTCAATAAGTTAAACATTTAAAGCTGCAACGTAACGCCAAACTGAAAGATGAGACACAAATACAAAGAAAACATCTACAATGCAAGAAACATGTTCCAACAGTTTTTATTTAAAGCATGCCACGGGTTTACTTACAATTCTTCTCCTTGTTTTGCCTTTCTGTCAGAAACCAGATACACACTCCCAAAGCTTCCATTGCCAAGTTTCCTCTGGATAGTGTATCTTCTTGCAATCATAGCATCTGAGCAAGCAGAATTAAATCTGGCAACAGTGACATGCTTAGCAGTTTCTTGAAATTTCAGCATTGCTCTGTGTAACAGAAACTACACAGATTTCTCTAGAATTTAGCTTTCAAATCCTTTTAATCTTCCATGGGTGTTCACAGGAAACACTTGAAACAGAAAAAATTTGATTTGTCAATGCATTATTCTTATTAAAATCTTCATTTAATTCTATCACAGTGCTTATTGTGCTCAGCTTGCAGCAAAACACAAATTAAGTGGAAGCACTAGTTACTAAGCTGTGCGTAGCAAACTTGATAAAGAAGCTCCAGATAATGTAGATGTAACATAGCCAACCTTCGTCTAAATCAACCTTAAATTAATTCACTAGATTGAGAACACAAGGAAAAAGAATTGCAGGTGCTTATACATTAGAATATTTAAAATTTCAAGTGCTTTTTGCAAGGACAACTACACCTGTGTTTTACCTGAGAGTTCCACTAGATATGGCACTCTTCTTCAGCACCTGTCTTTATACCAGCACGGTACCCAACACAAAAAAATGTCTGTTTCAGGATACAAGTTTCATTATTTTTGTATATACTCAAGCATAATCTCCACCCATAATTTGAGTTCACTCCCATCAATAACTACAAAGCTGTTTCCTCTGCTTTTTCATTTGCCCCTCACATTTCACGATCTGTTTCAGTGCTGACCTCAGAGCTTCGATGTTATTCACTAATAATAATATCTTCTGCAAATTAGAGCTTCCTGGCTATCCACAAGCCTACGAGACATTCAATAAAAAACACTCCTTCCCAAAGTTCCTCATTTCTCCTTTGCTGTAATAACTATTTCTTGACCCACCTTTCTAACAATTTAGCTTTGCTTCAGAATTCTTGTCTAATTGAGGTCCTAATTCTGCAAACATAGGGACTGCAAAGGCAAACCTCTAATGTTTCTATGGTTTTCAATAACTAAACATGAATTCAGAATAACTTTGTCTCCTCTACCTTTCTCATTCCAAATGATAAAGGGTAGGTGTTTCACTGCACATAATAAAACAATATTGCTTTTGTTACCTTGCCTTTATATAATGCTACCTGCATCATTTGTGCTTGAAGATCCTTTGGAGCAAATAAAGATGTTGCAAGATCCTACAATTGGTGCAACTAACACTATCTATCAGCACTGCCTGCTGCAGTGCACTGTGCCCACACTGGGTTTTGCTCACCATAGCATTTTAACATCAATGCAAGCACAACAAAATGCTTTTCTTGTTGTTGTTTTGGAAGAGAAAAGACAAATTGCTTAATTTTAAAAGCTTTATAACTGATGGTTCCAAGTCACTGTCTTTGCAGAACATAAATGAAGATTATAAATTTGTATCTTACAACAACTCTGTGTGTGTGTAAGAACCTATTTTAATACCCATCTACTGAGCTGCTGTCACACTGTATCAAAGAGCCTGACATTGCAGTGTCACTATATTATGAAGCACAGCCAAATTTTAATCACTACAAGCCATCTTAACAATGATACAAATCATGTATTTGTTTCAAACAAAAGCACTCCTGAGATTCTGTTTCTGTATTCTCCTTCAGACAACAACAGTGACAAAAATGCTGAAATGCAAATGCTAAGCAAAGAATGGCAGCTAGAAAATTACTTCTCCCGTAACTCCACATCTGTCTGAAGAAGCATAAATGGACCACGTTGAGGTGGAGGGCGGGAAGAAAGGCAGGAAGATGAACTCCATAAAATATTACCTTGCCAGTTCTGGCAAGTCAACATATTTTTCTTTTACTATTCTCCTAGGAAGATACTGTTTTATGGATGCCTTCATAAATCCCCAAAAGAATAGTTTTGAAATACATACCCTTTAGAAATAACTAAACTTAGAAAAACTGCTGAGCTATCTATTCCTTTTTTCCAGTCAAGAGTCACTTAGCACTGCTCACCTTCATATTTTGATACTTACCTGAGCCCCTAGGAAGTATCACAATCCTTTACACCACAATATCACACTTGAGATCAAGTAGCCCATTGAGTCTAATTGTTGTGCCTTACTTCCAACCCTCCCTCTCGCTGCTGCTCTCTATGCTTCTATTTCCCCCTATAGATAATGATAGTAATAACTATCGTATATTAAATGCTTTGATATCTACTGCTCAATAGTGTTATAAAGCAGGGGCCAGTGACCGCAGTTGTGCTGTCATAGGCACATTTTAATGACACAGAACAGATGGACTACTGAGCCAATTCGTTTTGAAAGAAATACCCCGTGAGAGTCAATAGACTCAACCATAAGACTCACTGATTCTTTGAGAAGTATATAACTGGCAGCCTCTCCTACCTCACTCAGACCTTTAGCCCAATCTTTCTTCAACTTTTGAACAGTGTCCATCTTCTCCCACTGAGCAAGTATTTCCCAAGCAGCAGTACATCAATTGCTTCACTGAAGTTCAGAACAACTAGACATAACTCAAAGAAATCAACTCTCCGGCTCCCTTTTCCTCAAAAATCCCAGTACACCCTATCCAGTAACACTCTGGTAAACAGTTTATGTTCTTAATTTTCTTCCTTCCCTTCGCCCTCCCCCAAGCCCCATTCCAGAGCGTGGCAGACTGCTGATGCCAAACTAATACAATTACATTTTCTAGATCACCTTTTTTATTTTTCCGTCTTCCTTGGCTAGAGTTAAATCTCCTTCCTTTTTGTTGTTGTAAGCTAAAGCAAAGTTGTTTAGGGTTGCACCTACACATGCTAAGTGCACAGCACCTCCACTTCCCCTGACCTTCTTTTGCTTATATAAGATACTGGTTTTAATTTCCTTCACGTAACCTTCAGATTTCTTTAGCAATGGCTAACATACTCTGACACTTTCTGCCTCCAAGACAAACCTTTCTTTGCCAATCAAGGCCATTTTCCAGTTCTATCAGGTTTTCTTTTTATTCCTTAAGAACCCCTGTGCTACATTGACATTTGCCACCCCGCCACCCCTTGCAGTATCGCTTCCAGGATTTTTATATTTAAACTACAAATATCCTCAGTATTTACTACCTTGATTTTTTTCCTGGCAATGACTTCACTGGCTTGCTCCTTTAAACTTTCTGAAAATAGAAAAACGAGGTATTCTGGTTTTTTTCCTTCATTTAGAAAAACGAACTCCTGAACACTGGCTCCATTGTTATTTTCTGCAACATCTTTATAAACCTAGACAAGCCTAAAGTAACATCTCCGTTGGCCCAGGTTTTTACTGCTCCCAGAGAAACGATAACTAAGACAGATTTTATTAGCAAAGCTTACAGGTGATGGTAAAACAAGGTCAAATGTATTCGACTATGCAAGAGGCTAATTAATATCTCCCTGACACACATTCAGGAAGCCGAGATTCCCTAGGATAACATCGGAGATGTTATTTCTTTCTAATAGACAGTGTAAGACTCAAAATGCAGCTGGGGCCTGGGGACACACACAGAGGCATGAAGTGTCCCCGCTTCCTCTCCCAGCTACCGTCACACAGAGGCGGCATGCCACCGTCCGGTCCCCCTTCCTCACCCATCCGGGGAAGGCGGTGCTCCCCAGGGCCCCTCTGGCCCCGCCGGCAGGTACGCGACCTCCTCACCGGCT
>VYZM01018199.1:254648-312500 GCA_013398915.1 Dromas ardeola
TAGCAGCGGGGACTGCGCTCCCCCAGGATCCCCCGGCTCCCCCTCGGGACGGCCTGAGGCAGGGCGAAAGAGGAAGCGGCCACAGCCTCCTACCTCGCCCGGCCTGTGGAGCCGAACCGGGCAGCGCGGGGAAGCGGCGGNNNGGCCCCGACGGCTCCGCCGGGCCCCTGTTTGCGCCCCCGTCGCTAGGAGACGGGCCGCGCGCGCGCGTACTGAGTGGGCGGGAAGAAAAAGAGCTCTGATTGGAGGGCTCGCCCTGTCACTCCTAGCGCTGCTTCCGCCCGGGGGGGGAGGAGGAGGAAGAAGAAAAAGAGGAAGAGGAGGAGGAAGAAGAAGAAGGGGGGCGGCTGGCTGGCCGCCGCCATGGGCATCCAGGGTCTGACGGGCTTCGTGGAGGAGCGCGGGTCGTTCTTCACCGAGCTGCGGGTGAGGGACACCAAGCTGGTCATCGACGGGAGCAGCCTCTACCACCGGCTGTACTTCGCCTCCGCCGACGACTTCCGCCGCGGCGGCGACTACGGGCCCTTCGCGGCGGCGGTGGGCGAGTTTTTCGGCAGCCTGCGGGCCTGCCGCGTCGCCCCCTTCGTGGTGCTGGACGGCGGGCGCGGCGCCGACGACAGGAAACTGCCCACGCTGAAGGGACGAGCCGCCGAGCGGCTGCGGGCGGCCCACGGCCTCTCCCGCGGGGAGGGCGGCTGCCTGGTGCCGCTGCTGACCCGCGAGGCCTTCGTGCAGGCGCTGGGCCGGCTGGGCGTCCCCTTCGTGCAGTGCTTCGCCGAGGCCGACCGGGAGATCGCCGGCCTGGCCAACCGCTGGGGGTGCCCCGTCCTCTCCCTCGACAGCGACTTCTGCGTCTTCGACCTGGCGGCCGGTTACTGCCCCCTCAGCCACTTCCAGTGGCGGAGCGTCTGCCCGGGAGAAGGGGAGCGGGGCTCCTACGTTCCCGCCCGCTGCTTCTCCGTGGAGAAGTTCTGCAGGCACTTCAGCCACCTGAACAAAAGCTTGCTCCCTCTCTTCGCCGTCGTGAACGGGAACGACTACATCGACCTGGCAGCCCTCGAGGTGTTCTTCAGCAAGGTGCGGCTGGCCGGGGGCTGCGCGGCGGGGAAGGGGGGGAAGCACGCCCGCCTTCAGGGGCTGCTGCACTGGCTGTCGCAGTTTGCTCAGCCCACCGAGGCTGTCGACAGCCTGCTGAAGTACCTGAAGAAACACCAGAGAGAAGAGATAAGGGAGCTTCTGTGGGCTTCAATGGAGGATTATACTCCATCTGACGTGAATCTTGAGGACTTTTTTCAGAATGGGAAGTATGAATGTGAGGCTGCCAGGAAAGCAGACTTACCCTGGTGGGTGCTCGATGCTTTGGCGAAAGGTGAGCTGGCCCCATTCATCAGCGATGCCCTGATACTAAGAAGTACCTTCCTCCACGTTCAGGTGGAGAACATGCAGAGACCTAGCGCACACAGCACAGCTTTGCCCATTCGACAAGTTATCTATGGACTACTTCTGAAAGTATCTCAAAATACTGAAGCTGCTTCTCCAAGTAAGCAGACCAACGAGCTGCCAGTTGTATGTGAATTTGACAGACTCCAAAAGACACTTAAAAAAACATTTGTTCAAGCAGCAAGCCTACCCACTGATTTTTGTGATGATCATTTTACTTTGGACAAGTTAATTGAGGTAAATGGTTGTCACAACAGATCACAGTTAACAGTGTTTCACGAGTGACAAAAGATACTTGGGACTCACGTTTGCCATCTGGTCGCTAAATGTGATGCCTGAACTCCGTAAGTCACTTTGTAATACAGGGGTATCTACAGGTACTTCTGAGCTTGGCCTATGATTCTTGAGAATATTACTGAATACACAGATTGCCTTCATCTTCTTCCCTTCCTGCCCCACCCCTCCCCAGTGTACCAAGACAAATTATATGAAAAGTTGGTCGTGTGTGTCTGTAGTATTGCCTGCATTTTCCATTCTAAGCCCTTCAATCCTGTGCATTCTGTTACCCTAATACTTTTATAATTATGGGAAGGTAACTCAGTTTCATGAAATACAGAAAAGTGCAATTTAACACTACAGAACTTGATATTTGGTCAAGCTATGGATGGTTCAGAGCAATGTTCTGAAACAAAATCTGACCCATGCTTTTATTTTCACTACAAATCACTTATTTCATGTATGAATCTTGCAGCTGCCCAGCAATTTTACCTGCCACAAGCATGCATTCTGCTAACATGGACCCCTGCAGCTTGCCAGACAGAACAGCACCTGAAAAACAGCTTGTAACGAAAGGAAAGTTGTACTAGGTTAGTTCCAGTCAGCATTAGCAATTCTGTATATTTAAATTCTAATGTTTAAGACTGTAACTCTTGTAGTGAACGGAAAACAATCTGCCATTCCCAAAGTTGCAAAACTGAGGTTTTGTATGCAGTAATTTCTAAAACATCTGGAAATACAGTCTGGGTCTTTTAATACTGCATATTTAAGCCACATGCTCTTACCAATTCTGGCATTCAGATCAACTGTTAACATGTCTCTGTGTGTGTGCTGTATGTTTTTATCACTTGCTGGTGGCTATTTCATATAAGAACCAAATCTAATCACTACTATGACCATTAAATGCTACAGGTAGCTATGGATCCAAAGGCCTAGATACAGATTATTGTTACAGGCCTTTTAAACGAGGAATATACAAATACTTAAGAGTTTGAAAAATCATGTTTTGGGATTTAGGAGACATTAATGACACCTTCATTTGGTGGTGTTTGTTTAATGAATTTGAGCTCCCGCTATTATAACAAATCTCCTCACTAAATATATGGGAATTATCAATCAACATAAGGTTGGAAGAAGAAAGGTTATTCTGCATTTAAAGTGCTCTAGGCAAAACTGATTTCAGTTTATCTTCCACTGTGGGGATGTCTGCCTAAGAATAGGCAAAACCATCCTAATCAAGGTTCACAAAGCACTTGAATTACAATTGGACAGTCTGCTGTGATTCTGCTGCATGCATGAAGTTGAGGACAAATTTGTAACAGCACTTTTTAGAATTTAAATAAAGAGGGAACATATGCTAGGAATTAATACATTGCAAGTGAAAAATGCAAAATTCACTCGTAATATTTTGTTGTGATTACAGATAAGTGTGTTTTCAACATAACAAGAACAGACATCACCATTACATTTCACAAAGCAAGGGTAACTTAAGAGGCACAAAATTAAGTTTTTATATTTTTTTTTGACATACCAAAATAATTTTAATGCATTACGGTTACAAGATTTTCCAACCAAGTCAACTTTTATGTAGGAGTTTAAGTCACCTCATTTGAAGAAGGCTCTGAAACCTCTTAAAATATAACCTCAGGCAGTTGTAAAAAATTACTTTTCTCCTTCTATCTAACATTTAACTGTGTAGTTTTTAAAGCTTAAGTAGTATTTAAAAATATTTCCTGTTCAGAATAGCTATGAAACTTAAATGATTTTTTATCAAAAACATCAAGTGCTAGCTAGTTTATACACAAGCTTATTTGCCTTTTGGAAATTGCTCACAGTAAATAAAGTCTCTTACCTTTATTTTTCCACTCCAATTTTTTAATTTATTTTCAGGTGCCCATGTCATGCCGTCAGATGCTTTTGCTGGATACTCTAGGAGTGAAAATGAGTTTCCTAGAATCTGTCCCCAGTCACTTACAACTCCCTGTTGCTGTAACATGTTACTGGATATGTTGTTCAGAACCAAAAGTTAACTTGCATCAATTAAAGGCATTACTTCTAATGATAGTATCTGGAGAACTTCACAGGATAACAAATGATCCAGGTATGTCTCCAAAGATATTTTAGGTGTTGAGCTACTATGAAAATCTATACCGTAATTCATTTTTCCTCATTTATGGTGAGTTGTCCAAATTCAGATGAATTAGCATTGATTTACACTATATCATGAGGTGTCACATTCTTTGCATTGATACAGAGCAGAGAAGCAGTGCTAGGATTTTATAAAGGTAAAACAGTACTTTACCATCTTGTAAAATGTTAATTTGCATTTATAAATTTATAAATGCTTTATTTAGGACTAAAAGGTTAATTTAGATCTAAAACTTACAAAAAAATAAGCTTAACATATTTGTGCATCAAAAGAATAATTACTATTGATGCATTCTGATAGATATTTTCTCATGAGGTTTTTCTAAAGTCTTTTGTATTTAAAAATGCCAAATTGCCCAGGCACTTCTTTTGTATTTAAGAATGCCAAATTGCACAGGCACTTTTATCTGCCTGCGCATTGTGAGAAGTTGAAAGTACTAAGTTATCGCAGAAATTATTTCAGTAATATTTATATTATTAGAGTTATGGTGATATTTCCTCTAAGAGCTCTTCAATTGATGTCAAAGATTATGCATGCCAGGGTTACACAGTTTCTTTAGGCTCTAGTTTATGGAAACTGGACTTGATGTGGTTGCCACCTGCTTCCCAAGTGGGTGGGAGCGAGATGGAAATCTTGTTTGGAATTGATCCACTCACAGAACAGTGTAGCAAATTACTTAACAAATAGAATTCCTGATTTCACAATTTCAGATTCTCATGGATATTTATACTTGAATTTTTACGCAATTTTATGTCTTAAAGTTCAGTTTGAGACATTTGAAGACATGAAATAGAACTGGAGGTTTGAAGACCCTATACATTGCAGATAACTTTTGTACTGTTCACAGCAGAACATTTATTTGCATGTCATTTTTTATTTATAACCTAGATCCCACAGTTGTACATGCTGAAGATGACACTATTGCATATAACGAATTTCTAAAATGGAAGGAAAAGAAATTGCAAAATAAAGACTTTGATTTAGATGCTGCACACAGTTTTTGCCAGTGGCAGTGCTGTCTTCAGATGGGATTGTATCTCAACCAGCTACTCTGCACTCCTCTCTCTGAGCCAGACCTAACCAGGTAAGGATGTTCCAGCGATCCGCTTTCCACATGAGCCCCTGATGAAATGCGTTCACGTGTTGTTTTATTTTCTCTGTCGAACTCCTTTGGCCAGTTTTACTACATTTGAACTCCTTTCTTTAAAGATACTGATATCAAGAAAAATACTGAGTAGAATAAGTATCCCTTAGGAGCTCACTGTTGGATCCTGTATGTAGTTAAGACCATGTTTTTTCCGTATCAGTTTAACCATATCAGTTAAGACCATTTTTTTCACTAAGCAGCATGTTTTTGTACCTGTCCTGCTGAGGTGTGATTCTAAATGAGGATTCTCTCCTTCCTTTGAGCAGGCTTTACAGTGGGACCCTTGTGCACAGACTGTATCAAGAGCTTAAATCAACACCTTCAGTGGAAAATCTGTTTAGTTTATCTCCAAAAATGACTCGGCTTTATCAGGTTTTATTAAATACAGTGGCATCAACTGTATCTCCAGACTTCTTTCAGAAATCAGAGTCCTGCAAAAAGAAGAAAGCATCTAATAAGAAAAAAAAGACCATCAGGTGTGCTATACCAGAAACTCAGCGTTTATGCAATGTTAATAGGTTTGCATCACTTGGAGTGGATGACTGAAAGCGTTATTCCTGAACTAACTTTTAATGCCATGCAGGTGAAAGAAATTATATTAAAATACATGACTATTGGGATTTGCTCAGCTGTTCTCACACAAGTTCCTAATTCAGTCTTTCCCAAGAACTCTTGCTTCAGGGTATTTTTTAACTTTGTTGTAACTAAAACTTTTGTAAATAAAACAGGTGCTGTATAAATGTTGTAGTGTTTTGTTTTTCTTTAAAGGTATCAGCCTAATTGAAAATGAGAGTAAAGTTGTTCAGCATTTCAGAGCTGGACTATTTTAGAGGAATTCTTTTCCTGAACATTTATAGCTGGCTATCCCTCCATCTCCCTGAACATTTCTAACTTCCAAAAGAATCTGATTTTTGTGTTTGAGAAACACGGTGATTACAGATCAGATTAAAATGGAAATTGTCAAGTTTAAGAATATTGTAGAATCAGTCTTTACCAGTAGAGTATTTGTACTTTTGGGGACAGCTAGCTTTACTTGTTGACCACTGAGGAAGTTGTGCTTGCAGTATTGTAGGTACTGAACTATACTCGGGGAGGAACTTCAGCTTCTATTCTCCCCCCCTTTGGTATGTAAGTAATAGTTAAATGCTTACATGCATACACAAAGCTATCACATGGTAGCATGTTTCAGCAGGTTTGCTAATTCAGAGTAATTTTGTACTCTCTTCTGCTGTCAGCAAACCGTTATTGTTCAAGTTAACCTCCTTTGTCTAAAGGCTACACTAGAATTACAGACCTGTTTAACTTGCCCCAATGTACACTAAATTACTTGACAAACCTTCACTATCAACATGGTAATACCGAAAAACAATTAATATTAAAAAAAAAAAAATCCTACATCATCAGTATTTCTCAGTGCTTTGTATTAGCTAACTTTCCAGTAAAATTAGTCAGTTTACATAAATGTTTTTCTTATAAAACTCTTTCCCAGTGTCTTCCCCGTATGAAATCTAGTTACTACATTTGTTTTTTCTTCTCCAGAATCCATCTACCTTTTCTTACATTCAGGAAAATCATCATTTCCAGCTTTAATCATTAAGGTTTTCCCCCTTACTTAGCAGAATTCAAGCTCGATTCCTGCATCATCTTGTGCTCAGTTTCAGTCCTGGTTATGTCCCCTGTCTGACAGCTGTCCACACAGAATAACTCACTAGGTCTTGTGACTTACAGAAATAGTATCGTACAGCTGAGTCTTGGTACTGCCAGAATATATTCAATGAGAAAAGAATAGATGTATAACATCTATTAAATTAATGAGACTATTTTTGAGATACAGTCTGAGATAGTAATATTTAACATGTCTTCACTACAAAACTGCTACTTACTAAATTTACCAGCAGATGGCACCTACACTCAACCATACAGCACATTACTAGAACTTTACAACCCATTTCTAAATAGACTTCCATTTGCGGCAGTCTGCAAAGTCACATTTCCATCAGGTGACTTTATTTAAACTTGAAAGGGGTTAAATTTAAAGTTCTTGATTTTAGTAACTAAAAGTTAAATCCTTAATCATTCAAGTCATCCTCTGATCCATTATTATCCCATGTGTTTCATTTTACCAAACTTGCAGTTCCTTATGGTTTTTAATCATCAGAAAGTCACATTTAAAATAAGTCTTAAATATAAAAGTACAGACATCTTTGATTCCACTTTGTTAATGCTGTGAGAGGAGAGGTATTTACTCTGAATCCCATATTGGAAAAGTGCTGGAGAACATAAATTCTTGAGACTCGCCGAGAAGCAGTATCTTCAATTAGATAGTTCGGAAGACTGGGATAAACTCAAGTATTCCACTTTCGGGTAAAAAGGCTGCTATGATCACATGGCATTTTGAGACGATTAAGAATTACTCTACTGGAAATGTGTTCTCAATGCAGAATTCAGATGAAATACACCTCATTGCAAACACCAGTCCTGTATGCGGAAGAAAATGATTACCAATTCTAGGGTTACTATTCAGAATTTAAATCAAATGTTCCAATTTTCCTTTTTGAGTCATTATAGGTTTTCAATCTTCCTTGGTGGAAAAATAAAAAAAAAAAAGGACCATCATTAAAACAGAAAAGTTCTCTATACCATGCTTTAGTAAGAGCAACTAAATTCCTTGGTTGCTGTCTATTTTCACCCCACATTAAATGCCTCATCTTTTGTGGAAAAATCCCACTATTGATTCAATTGTTTTGGAGAAAAATCTCTCAAACTTGCTGTTAGGTGGTAACGATCAAGCCAAGAAGTGGCAATGGAATTCAGTCCACGCATTTTTCATAAATGAGAACAATTAAAATAACCTCTTAGCAGAGAAACTCGTATAGCACTTTCCAAACTGCCTCGTTTTCCATGAACTCCCCAGATTTTGAGCATGGCATGGTAAGTGCAAAAATATCGCAGTGACTGTTAATGACAATTCCTCATTAACCAACAGGATGACCTTTATGACAGCAGGGCCCAGAGCCAATGCCACTGCTGCACTTTCCGGCTACACTGTGAAAAGATGTGTATCCAGCAAGCTTTTGAGCAAAAGAGATACCATTACGTCTCCAACTCCTCTTAGAGATCTTAGACATTCTCATGTCAAGATTCCCTAGGTGATTGTTCCTTGCATTTCCTCAAGGGATAATGAGTCCTACTCTGATGAGAAGACACTGATGACAACAGCTGCAAGTCTATTTTGGGGACGAACACTGCTTCCAATTAGTGAATATTATTCAGACATTATCATATATTAAAAATACTTTTAACAGATCAAGACAGGAGTCCATCATAATGCTTTTCTAGCCACAAAAAGTCATTCTGTAGGTTAAAATTTCAAGTTACGCTACCAGTAAAAAGTTTATTTTTATGATCAGGGTGGACGAAGGAAGAGGAAGGAAGCTCAAGCTTCTTCGAAAGAGGGGTAGGGTTTTTGCCATTATAATGCAGATTCGTGCATTCATTTTCTAATTCAATACACTACAAATCATTTCAGTAACAGTACTGTTTATGATCACTCAAGTGATCTAACGGTCAAAAGCTAAATACGGAAGAAGACATGAAACAAAGCTCGTATATAAAATTATATCAAAACACGCATGCTAATCTGGTGTAAATGCCAGGTTTTTTTAAACAGAGTGACAACACACTTTTAAGAAAAGCAAACATTTACTTCAAATTGCAGTATAGGCTTTTCAATCACAGAAAAAGAAAAGAAGAACAGTGATCCAACAGCGGTCACATCCTGTGCAAAAAAACCCAAAAAACAAAAAACAAACAAAACTCGGGATACAAAAAAACTGTAGCACAAGGTACTTGAGCCGCTTACACATTGCAGGATAAAGTAAATAAATACAGTAGCTAGAATATGGCACTCTTGTGACAGACTCTAAACCCAGTGGAATGCCTCTGAAATATTTTTTTAATCCTTTTATTAGTACCAAAGTCCCACCACCATAAAAGTAAAATAGTACAATGTTTTAAATAAAAACAAACTAAAATATTTATATCTAAGAGAAGGATTTTACACAGTTATATCTTTTAAGTGCAGAAAATGGGACTTGGGCTTAGATCTTTCTTTAAATTAAACTCCATACACACAAAATCTCGTTCAATCTCAAAAGTAAATTTATGTTTGAGGAAAAATGTTACCAAAGTTGCATAATTTCATTTGTTACTCCCACAGCTGGAAGTTAAATTCTAAACAGTCTTGAAACATGAACGTTCATCCTTAGCCAGTGAAACAAAGGACTTGTCAAAAGCCCTCAGGATTTCTTTATCTTCCAAATATTTTCTTCCTCCTACATCTTTAGACAGCAATCCCTAAAGTTTGCAAACAAAAGAATGCAATATGCATCATACATCAAGAAAAGACGAAGTTGACGAAGAAGAACTTCCACGTTTCTGGATCTTTTCCTTGCTTCTTTCAAACTTCTTTATGATCTCAGTCACTATGCACACAGAGGAAGTGAGTCCCAAAAGAAACAGTAAATCTGGAAAGAGATAATTAGTCTTTTTTAAATTTGCTATTTAAGGCTGAGGGCAGACTTGCAAAAGAACAAGACTTAAAAACTTTCAAATTGTCTCCCAATCATTGGTTAAGTTCAGAAGGAATGAAGCAAAAACCAATTTTTGCTGGACCAGAAGATTATCACGCATAGTTTATGCACAAATCATACGTACAGGCATGGTATTTCAAACCGCTAGAGTATTTCAGAACCCTATTTTTACTAACACCCATGAAAACAAAGAACACTAAGCAACATAATTAACTTCATACTGAAAAAATATTAATATAATCAGAAATGACACTACAATAAAAAGAATTACGTAAAAACATGTATTTCATGACAACCATTTAACTCCAGAAAACTGCAGAAGTAATAAACGTAATTAATGAGGTGAACAGCATTAGGTATCTATAGCTTCTTAAAATCCTCATATCTATTTATCCTATGACAATGCAGCTGGGTTTTATTTAATAAAGGATCAAGATTTCTAAATAAGGTGTTTATATTTAGAGAAAAAAAATTGCTAAATAGCAAGATTAACAGTGCTGAAAAAAATTCAATAAACTCTATGCTTCATTTTTGCCTGCATCAAAATTTATATTAAAAGACATAATATCCATAAACACCTAAGAAACGTAAGAACGCACTGATCAGTTGTGTACCATATGCATTTAGATCGTGGTTCCCAAAGAAAACATCTAAAAGGATGTTAAAAAAAGGTTAGCAAGCTTTGCATTCCTGTTGAATGCAAGCAGCCAGAAAGTGCTCTTATAGAGCTCTTATAGAACCATCAGCTAATGCATTTACAAATTAATCCTTAACGTACAATTTTGGAAGGAGAACTGTTCTTACCCAAGATACTCAGGCTCTCTGTTTGGAAAACCTTCTGAAGTGGAGGAAAGTAAATGACCAATAACTGCCCCATTATAGATCCAAGGACAGCATAGCAGAACATTTTGTTACTGCAAAGTCCAATCTCAAACACAGATTTTGCCTGTTAAATAAACAACACATTACACTGTACATGTAATCTTAATTATCTAGACAAGAAAATAATTCGTAACTACAGTTTCTTTTCATCCAGACTTTTAGGAAAAGGTAAAAAATCGTTGTTGACCTTTTAGATAATCCAGAACAAGTTCTTGAACAGGCTAATTGCATTTTCTCTCTGGTAAACAGAGTACAAATCTTGTCTTCATAGTCAACGACTTGCATATTGAGCTCACTTTTCTGCAAGTACAGTGCATTAGAAGGTGGCCTCTACACTAGAAGAAAGTGTTTTTGTTGACCCTGACAATTCACATCAGAAAATAGACTGCAAATTAGAGTAAATGTAGTAATGTATACTAGCAATGTACTTTTCTCCAACTAGCACAAAATTTCAGACTTGTTTCATTGAAACAAAAAGACAGACAGAAAGAACACTTTAAGGAATTTTCCTTGGATTATGGGTTTAGCATTACAAAATAAAAAAGTTAAGGCCTTCAAGAAATTTCAGATTCTAGCAAGGATGCTGAACTGACAGAATTTTCAGGAAAAAATCCCAACCAAGAGTACACAGCAATACAAAGGACTGTCACACTTCAATGTTTAATAAAAATTGCCTTGCTTCTGTCAGGACAGCAGCATTAATACCAGCTCTGCATCACGTAAACAAATTAAGGAAACTAATACTTATCCGTAATTTAAGAAATCCTACCTAGGAAATATGTGAAACTCTGAAGCTTAATAGCAAATGTGAAGTAAATCTTCAGGAAAATATTTGAAACAGACACAGCAAGATCCTCCCTCAAAGAAATTTCTGCTTATTGTGTAAATGGACAATATGAATCACTTACCTGAGATCTAGAACTCAAAGCATTGAACATATCAAAAAATACAAAACAGGTGAAAGTCATGGTTGTATCTCGAGGAGTTATTACATTGTCTCTTAACTGCCAAAAAAAAGAAAATTAAATGGCTTTAGCAGGCTTTGAACCCTCCAAAACTAAACAAAGTTATCACAATAACTTAGGTTCTACTAGCTAGTAAATGAAAGCAAAAGCAAATTGTTTGCCCCAAGCTGATTTAATAAATCAAACAGCAAAAATTATGCATCTGTAACTTATAACAATTTGTAATTCCAAGTTGTGATTAAATTAAGCCTCTTGACAAACATCCATGCAAGCACATGGAATACCAAGAATTTCATGATGCACTACCAAAAGTTCAAACAACATTTTTCTCTACTGGGAAAAGAAAGTGAAATGTCTGTTTCGTAATAGTCTGGCTAGAAAAATTGTACCATTGCTTTCTATGGGCCAAAGTCTCCCAAGTAGATTTGGGACCTGCAAAAGTCTGTGTTAAAATAGAGACTGGGGAATAAAACTGTATTCCTCATTTCAACAACTACTTCAAAAATCTTCCTCTCTAACCTGCTAGCTGAATAGATTATTAAATAAGCATGGACAAAACTTGCAACTAAATTAATAAATTCTGAATTCCAACTGCTGTTATAAACAGGACTTCTTTTAAATTAGTTTGTTACTGCTTTAAGTTTTGTAATTTTGTCATACCTCTCTCCAGAAGACAAACAGTGTTCCACACACGATAATTATTGATGAAACCAGTATTTTAACAATCAGGTTTTTGGTCAGAATGCTGTCCTTCAAATTTCTTGGAGGCTTCCGAATAACATCTTTATCCACAGGCTCCACCCCAAGACTTATAATTAAAAGAACATCTTAGATGTTTATCATCATAAAAATAATTCACTGGTTCGAACTTAAGAACTAGATTTTCTGAGTTGAAAGAAAGATTTTAATCTTCTCTCTACAGCCTAAGAATCATTCAGATAAGCATGGTATTTTCACTTTCAGAAAACTGAGTTAAATGTGTTAGTAATACGCAATGCTCTAACACTGCAGCTTGAAAGTCAATAAATACATGATATCAGACAATATTTAGACTACCAGATGTTAATTGTAAAGGAAGCTGCAATATTAGCTATGTTCCCCATTTCATAGAATCATGGAATGCTTAGAGTTGGAAGGGAGCCTAAAGATCATCTAGTTCCAACCCCCCTGCCATGGGCAGGGACACCTCCCACTAGACCAGGCTGCTCAAAGCCCCATCCAGCCTGGCCTTGAACACTTCCAGGGATGGGGCATCCACAGCTTCTCTGGGCAACCTGTTCCAGTGTCTCACCACCCTCACAGGAAAGACTTTTTTCCTAATATCTAACCTAAATCTACCCTCTTTCAGTATTTCTGTTACTGTGATCAATCTCGCTAAGGAATTTACTGCTACTTCCTTTCCACCTCTACTTCCACCATCTATCTGCAGTGAAGAGGGCCAGAGGAAGAAGCCAGAGGGAAGCCAGAATCCTGCATCCAAGTCTCATGGGCATAACCATGGATCTTAAGGTATCCATGCTGCCCCCATAATTATTGTTAGATAGGATACTAAAGCAAACCAAAAGGAACAAACGTAGAACTATACTGCAAACATTGTAATTCAAAGCAAAAGTTTTCTGTTTCAGAAACATTTCACTGAAGTTTGACGCTTCACAGTTTTCTTTACGAGTAACCTTTTTCCTTGCTGAAATAAAAGAACTACAGACCTCTAATGAAATTTAAAGTAATTTCTTACCTCTGAGCTGGAGGTCCGTCCATAATAATATTGATCCATAAGATCTGCATGGCATTGAGAGGATTAGGAAAGTTCATTAATGTAGCCAGTGAGATTAAAGTCAGTGCTGCTATACTCCTGTTGAAAGAATCCATTTTTATAACTGTCAGCATGGAACATTTCTGAAGATCCACTGATAACTGCTTTGTAATCAACACTGAACTGCTTAAGAGTAGATACAGATTTTGACAGTGTGAATCATGACTGATGTAAGCCTAACTTTAAAGGTAGAGCATGAATTCATTTAGAATATTCATCTTGACACAGTCCATATTTAAAATAGCATTGTTTTGGCAGTTAAGAGACAGCAAATTTGCATCTTAAGAACCTCCCAAACTTTAAGATAAGATTTCAGAGTTATCACTCACCTTCAACCTAATTGATTTGTTTACTGGAGAACCAGGTCCTATACTCTTACTGTGCCGGAAGTGGAACTTTCAAACATGGTTTTGAAAAACAAACTGCTTTTACGCTTTTGATGTAAACAAAACACAACCACTCTGTGCACCTGACACTAGGTTGACTAATCAGTCAAGGCAAGGTGCTACCCGAGCTCCCTAAAAATACTACACCACTCCTCATTATTAGCAAGATGAGAAGGCTAGGCAAAAGACTGAAAACAGATTAGCTGGTTGCAAGCTTGGTATTAGAAACCTCTCTAAACAAGTATGCACTAATTGCTTTCAGTGACAGATTAAGTGGTTTCATAACCAACAAGAAGAGAGCAAGGCTTACAATAATTCCAAATTTAGCGCTCTACTGAACCCTATTATGCTCTCCCTGCAAAAAGGAACAACAAAAAAAAAGCGTAACTCATTCAATCAAAAACCTGAGGCTATCATTGCCATGGCTAACAGGCAAGCACGCTTTCCTAGAACATCTATGCTTTCCTATTTTTCAGAAGCAGATTTCTATCTTTCTACCAATGCAGGACACTAGTCAAGATTGAAAGTATATGACACTTCTTACAATTTTTATGCAAGTTTTAAGAGGTTAGCGTTTTCTGGGTCTTGTTGTGTTGGGGGGTTTTGGTGGGGATTTTTTTGGCTTTTGGTGTTTTGTGGGAGGTATTTGTGGTTGTTTGGGTTGAGGGTTTTTTGTTGTTTTTGGTTTTTTAAAATTTCTGCAACTTTATTCAACCCCTGTGAAATGCCATGAAGGCTTCAAAAAAGTACATGAACAATGCGGCGAAGAAGAAAACCATGCTCCTGAATCCAGATTCAATAAGATAAACTCACAACATTTTGAAACTAAGGCTTAATGAATTCTTGTCTTATGTACACACGGTATAGTTAGCACCACAAACATGTAAGGGATGCTTATATGTAAGAAAAGGAAGTTAGCTTCATAGAGCAAACTCATTCCACAAACCAGCATAGGAATTACACAGAAACTAACCTCCCATTTTCTCTGGTTTCCTCCATTTGATATATGTGTTCTGGTTAAGGAGGGAATACTACTAACTTCTCCTTTAAACAAGGACCCAAAAGGTAGCTATCCTGTTTCTCTCCGTCCTCTCATAGTTAGTGACTTTTTCTTTACATCTTCACAGGAAGAACCGTGACAAAGTTAGATGTCTTTTTATTGCACTATTTTCTGTTTCTTTAAAAATGAAACAAACCATCAAGTACAAAATGGCATGGTGTATCAGCTTCCTACGTTAAATTTGCAATTTTCACATGAATTTACGCAGCATCTGATTCATGATGCTTTGATTCATTCCCAATATAGTAAGAACCTCTGATATTGTCAACTTTTGAAACTTACGTGCTCAGTTGAAATCTAACAAAATTTTTTATGTTATTATAAATTCCTTTACCCTCTTCAATTGCAGACCTGCAATTAAAAACAAAGATTACATCACTAGACAAATGAGACTACCACCGAAAAAGCTTAAAACAAACCAAAAAAGCTATTATTTTAAGCAGCAATACAAATGTCAAGAAACAAATGGAGTTGAGGTTCTTATAACTTTGCCAGTCATTGTTTTTCAACTTGCCTATGAGATTAATCAAAATAGTTATTTTTCCAGCTGCTTAACTTTCAAAATCAAATGTCAATGGTAAAATCCCCTCCTTGTGCTTTAAGATTCACTATTATCCCTGATGAGACCTTCCAATTCAAGTTAGATAATCAAAATAAAAAACAATCCACTTTTAAAAAGCATAGAAACGTGGCATGACTTTAGAAGACCATGTATTCTTACTGCACCATAAATAAATATGTATAGACTATCTTTTCAACCTCTAGGATGTGTCAGAACTTGCCTATCACATTATCGCAATTACAGCAGTGAGAAAGCGTTTTCTAATACCTATATCAAGTCTACTCTGATGCAAATAAGACTGATTTCTTTCTTCCATTCCTCCAACATCCAAGCACAACAGCTAATCAGCATTCCTTTCGCAACTTTGAAGACAAAAAGATTAAAGGGGTTGGGGGCAGGATGTAAAACTATGGGAGCTCATTCTTCCTTTTTTTCCCCCCCCTTATTGTTCACTTTTTTCACTATTGAGAACTTCCCTGATGAAGTGAGCAAAATCGGATAAAGCATTCCAGCAAAAGCCTCATCAAGCCCAAGTACTTACCACAGATGTCCTTCCCATGTACTCTTCTGAAAATATCTTAAAATTATTCCCTTCTCCCTTTTGTTTTTGCACAACAGCACATTGCTGTTGGCTGAATTAGTATGAAAACCTTTTAACTCTCAGATCATCCTCTGACAGTCTACTACATAGGCACTACATTTCACTTCTTCCCAACAGTTATGCGTCATACTTTGAGACAAACTGAAGTGTTCCAAGATTAATGCATAATTTTGAAATGAAGGCTATCTCACTAGACAGCAGTCTTGCTTTTGTCAACAACCACTACCTTCAAAAGTCAAATGGATTAAATTCAGAATAATATAAGTTTAGCTATACTCTCTTAGAAGTATACCAAACAAAAAAACCAAAACCAAGCAACAAATAGCTGGTTACTAGAAGTTGGTAACTTGTTTTCACCTGTGACATTTAAATAGTTTATATTCCTTTCTTTTTCTGAAACACCACCACATTTAAAGAGTTGAAAACAAACACAGAACTGTGTAAAAAATTTAAATCTTGAGAGGAATGCACGCTCTCTCATTTTTACACAAGATTTATGCTTCTTAAGTAAGAAATTAAATGAAGATGAGTCCTACTGACAGCTAACAGACTCACAATTTTGCGTCAGTTCTGTTTCCTAATACACTACTACCATAATTCTGCTTAGAAAAGCAGAAATACAGGTTAGTTTTTATATCATATACATGCACAACCTCCTTTGTTACTTACATCTGATCTATGTACAGAGACCAGAGTAGCAAAGGTCTAAATATGTAAATACATTCTTATATTATTATTCACATACATAAAAAGGCAGAAATGCTTAGTTGCCCCTTGTACTATTATCTTCCTAGCTCTTCTTTTAAGAATATAATACAGATAACCACCCTAATGATAATTCTCCTGACTTAGCCAAGAACTCATTAACAGCTGCTACACTTAAAAATGCAGGGAACTTCTTTCGGTTTTAACCCAGGCAACATTTCATTAAAACTACACAGCACAAGTTATGTATATAAATGCCACCTACATTATTGTCTGAAAATCATCATCCACGAGGATCATATCTGCTGCCTCTTTACAAACATCTGTTCCAGTTTGTCCCATTGCTACACCAATATCTGCAGCCTTCAGAGCAACAGCATCATTCACTCCATCTCCTGTCATAGCTACTACTGCACCATTATTTTGCAGAGACTAAAGAAAGGGGAAAGAGCTTAAATCAGGGATTGAAATAACCAATCCTGTAAAATTACTCTAGACACAAGGTTGGTGTTGTCACCCCCTATCCCCCACCGCCCAATTTCTTCTCAATCCCCTGTAAAATCCTAAANCTCCTTAAAAAACAAAAAAAAAAAAAAAAAAAAAAAAAAAACCCAAAAAAAAACCAAAAAACAAACACCACAAACCAGTTGGTTGTATTGTAATGAATTTTTACACAAGATTTTAGGTTACACTTCAGTTTGTATAGTCAGCCAGCCTAAATTGTAAAGCTAGGGTATATAAAATCTGCCTTTAAAAGAAAGTAAAAAACTCTAGAGAAAGAAAGAAGAAACTTTTCATTTTAACATTTATCAAAAAAGTTACCAACTTTTCATTTTAACATTTATCACGCTCTTATAAACCTCAATATATTCCAACTGTCTCAATGTTTCACTTCTTTAGTCTTATTGTTGCTTTTCTGATTGTTACACTGAGTACATCCCTCTTTGCTACCTTCTTTTGTTAGTTTCTGAATGGAAGCATCACTTCAGACATGGCTTGAAATTCATGCTTTTTCATCCTGTTCTGAGAAGTATCATTATGATGGCTCTTTCAAGCTCCTAGTCAATTCAACTGGAATGTGACACAAAGCCCCAATCAACCCCCAACTCCCTACATAGAAGAAAGCATAATGTTGCCTACCAGCAGCTGCCTATCCCTTGTGGGCACTACACATATTTCTAGGTAATATTTTCAAATACACTTCATTTGCAAACCAAATGCATTTCTGGTTTCATCATGACACACTGTAGCATGTTATAATTTAAGTAAAGACACCACAAACAGTACCCATAGCAACAGTCCAGCATTTGAGCCTCTAGTAAGACGTACCTTTATAATTTTCAATTTATGTCGGGGACTGGCTCTGAAAAACACTGCAACCTGTTAAAAGCACAATAAAGAAGTAGTGAAAAATTGAGAAATGTAAAGAACTGCACTGGATTTTATAAAACTAGAGGATAAAAAAAATATTATCAAAGGTCAACTGTACTCTTGCCAGCTCTCAAGCTGAAGCACCAGTGAGCTGTGTTTTTAATAGTGAAATCATTAATTCCAGAGAATACTCAAAGTGTGTTCTGGTAAACAAAGTGGGTGCTACTTATTTCAAGATAGAATATGAAATTTAAAAACCCTCTGAAACTGTGAAGCAACTGAGTTATAATGGCTTGGTGCTGGCCTTCCTGACTAAATTCATGCAGGCAATTGCCATGCTGACTCTATAAATAACGTCCTTTTCCCGTGTCAGCACTAGTGGAAAGCTACTCGGGACATTTCAATTTTACTGGTTTGTGTACCGTATTAGTAACAGATTGAAGTTTTAATGCTAATAAATAAAGATTCCAGCTTAGAAGGAACCATTTTTCAGCATTTTTTTGTCTCTGGTCTTCTCTGTACATTGAAATTTGAGCATGTAGAATTTAGTTTTCAGTAAACTCCATACTTTTAGCATTCACATCTATTTTTCCTTTTTAAGAAGCCGGGTAAGAAGTTAGATTTCTTAACAGCCAATTTAGACTGTACACCGATATCAATCCTATTGGTTGATTTTAATTAATTCCTAATAAGATTTTAGATAAACACCTAGAAAATTAATTGGGTCTCACGTCAAACATGCAAAAAGTAAATTTGTAGCTAGCTCAGTTATTTAAAGAGAACAGCCCTTAAGAATAAGTATTACCAAATAAACCAAAAATTACTATTTGCTACACAATTCTTTTTTTCTAAGGCTGATTTTGAGAGTCAGCAAGGAAAGACACAAAGCTGACAGGCACATTTCTTGATTGTAAATACTGGCTTTTGGCTTGCTTACATCAGACTCAAGCACGCTGCTGTCTAATTTTGCAGTCTTTTGCAAACAGACCAGCATTTTGATGCATCAATTTTGCAACATAGCCAAGCCTGAACCTCAATTGCATTTGATTATGCCTTCATATTTACAACTTTGACATTGGCTAATACATTTAGTTATTTAATAACTAAAAAGTATTAAGCAGTAATTTAACAAATAGACCCTTTCAAAATTCTCAGCCAGTGACCTCAGATCGATTAAAAATCATTAAAGAGACAGACAGCTCCTCTTACAAAAGGATGGACTGTCTGAACATGAAAACTGTAAAGTTATATATATGAGCTGAGCTACTCAAAGAAATAAAATGGTCTAGCAATAGAAAAAGGTGATGTTGCTCACTGAAAGCGAGAGGTGGCAAAATGAATGTTCCAATATACAGGCATTGAAAGGTAAAAAAATAAACTGAATCATTAAAAGAGACAAAAGTAATAAACTCACTAAAAAGATAACTGCATGAGTTGGAAGAAATAAATTTTCACATGTCAAACTGAAAGATACTTGTTTGATCTGGGACAGCTTCCGTGTTTCTGTACTAAAAGCCTCTGGTAATTTACTGTATCACCTACTTCTATTAGAACCATGTTACTTGTATCTCAGAAGTTACATTTTAGCTTTCCACAGATAAAAGGATTTCTCAATATAAAATATAACCTGCATTTCATAAGTAGTATATCAAAACAAACCTTTGGTGTTATTTGAGAAAGCTGCTGAATATCCAAATCATCTATTTCTTCTCCAGAAATTGACTGTGAATTTTTGGAATACAATCCTAGTCGACTAGCTGGAAATATATAATAAAAAAGGTATTACAATAATTTACCCTCTTAAAACGTTAAGTACCCAATTATATTTTTTTTTAACCTACTATTTTCTGCAGCATTGCAGATTTGAAATGCCTAGAGCAGAACATCTTAACACCTTAGTGATTCAGTATACTGAAGTAAATTATCTGAACTCCTGAGTAACAACACATGCTACAAAGTCTATTCTAATCAGATATTTATTTCCTCAGACCTTTTCGGTCTAAAGGTCTGTAATTCATTATGTCAGGTGTCATACAAACTCAAGAGCTCAGTCCTTTCTAAAGAATTCAAAGTTCAAAAATAGCAAGATAGAAAATGAAAAATTACATGGGGGAGACAAGGTAAAAAATCCTCTGAGGAAGTACTGCTAGTTTGGAGGGGGGGGGAGGGTACTTTTTATGTGCACATTCAACTTTTTGTGCATCATTCGTATGTAAAGAATTCATATTCTGGCTAAAGTACTTGTACTTTAATGTATTATATTGTAAAAAGAAGTTGAGTAATTTGTTTAAATATTAATTAATAGTACTTAAACTTATTGGGTAGTACTGAAGTGCCATATCCATCTTAAATACTAATTGTCACTGGCTATTTTAGTTTCTCTCTAAATTTGCCATAAGACAGCCATCCAAAGCTGAGGGTAGGGAGAGTGGTGCTAGGAACGTAAGAATAAGAATAAGAAATCTAGCATATGTTATAACAAAACACAGTAAGAAAATACACAGTCTAAACCAGCAAAACTCATACATTAAGCAAACTTAAAAAACTACAGTTTGAGCTGAAATCAACGTATCACTTCAGGCTAGGGTTGCTGGGTTTTCTCCTAATTCCACTGTGCCATATCCAACATACAGAACTCACAAATGTTAAAGACTTAGTACCCATACTACATAACAATTAGCTCAGCATTGCCAAAACAGAAAACAAGTGAAAAATGAAACAAGTGGACCATTCATACCAATGGCCACTGCAGTCTCCTGTGAATCTCCAGTAATCATTTTTATTGCAACTCCTGATGTGATAAGTGTAGTAACAGCTTCTTTTACACCAGTCCGTGGAGGATCAATTATTCCCACAAGCCCCAAAAAGGTCAGTTGTCCTAACTCAGGACCAGAAGCTAAGGCTAGAACTTTTAGGAGACAAAGAAAAGAAAAAAAGTTAAGATCTGAAATTAGCATTTACATCAGCATTTAAAACAACTTCTAATATCTGTTTTCAGAAATGAAAACTAATGGCATACAACTATATATCTGCATATTGACCAAAGGCCTCATTGCTGAAAACATTTTGAGTAGCTTCATTCATCTGAGTATTCCACTTGAAATTAACTTATCACAAGAAGATGTTCGCAAATGAGACCTAACTGAACTATGAGGCCAGCATAAAGCAAAGGGCAGAAATTGCAGTTTTCTTTTTTTAAACCTTGGTAGCAATGTCTGTTATCTTGAGTATTCAGAACAGCCTACTTATGTATATTCCTTTCTTCTGAAGAGTAGCCTTTTTACCAAACATATATATTCCAGGTTTAAAAGATAACTTTCCTATTTGTTCTCAGATGAAAGTGTTTATACTTTCAGCGTGTGGAAAGAGAACAGCATCTAGCTTTGTGGTTTCTCTGTACGTGCATGGTCTTTGATGCAAGAGGATGAAAAGGAGGATTATTAACTTATTTTTATTTTCTGCTTTGTTTCTTTCCTTTAGGGAGGCAGATTTCATTGAGTACATGCTGAATATTTTCTGGAATGTCTTTTACAGTAGGAATCTTAATTCAAATATATTTAAATTATATTAGAGTTGTAAAAGAAAAGCAAAATCGCTTATTTCAAAACATTACCTTAGTTTTCTTGTTTGATGGTGGTCTGAAGCAGACACAAAGAATGACTGTCTGAACAAAACAGCACAAAGATACCACTCCTAGCATATCCTCTCAGTTTCTAATAATTTGCACCCTAGGAATTTCCTGAGCCACACAGTTCCCATACCTTCACATTAAAAAGCTGTGGATGCACTTAACAGCCTACAGGTCTCTTTACAGAGGCGAAAGTCAGTCACCCATCTATAATGCTTGCCCACAATCACCTTCTATCAATCATCTTGTGAAAAATACTTTCAGTTATACTTAAAAATCTACACAGCTTGTTAACATAAAATGTAATTCTAATGGCATTGTCTGACCTCCGATCAAATGTGCTAGCCTAACTCCAAGGTGCCAGCAGCCAAAGTAATAGAAAAATAAACACATTCACATTTTATATAAAAATGCACAAACAGCTATAATGAGATATGGGAGCTGTCAGGTAGCAATGTACTGTTCAGTTATGGTCAAGAGATTACAGAGAATGGCAAGAGATGACAGGAATCAGCAGTGCCTTTTCTCACCATTTGCAATTTAATCATGTTATCATAGAGGCCTAAGGGAACAGCACCTATTTTCTGCTCCCCCATTTTAAAGAAAAACTAAACCCAGTGGCACTTACTGAACAACAAAAAAAAATTCCTAGTGATTTTGGGGTGGTTTTTTGTTTGTTTAAACAATAAGCAGTGCCATTTAAAAAAATATTATTATTTTGCAACACTGAAACAGCCTTACCCCTAAGTCCTGCAGAGCCCATAGATGCCTTCTCTTGCTGGTATTGCTCTCTCTGTTGCTGAACAAGAGGTAGGGTCTGCCCCTTACAGTTATATGATGTACAGTACCTAATGACTTGTTCATAAGCTCCTTTCATAAAGCAAACTTCAGGTTTGTCCTAAAAGGAAAAAGAATTGTTGTGTGCACATATGTGTATGTATATATCAATATATACACACGCAAGTACATACACACATAAGACTGGCATAGCTGTACTTTTCTAAAGGGTCTTCAGAACATAATGCAAATCAAAATTAGACTTCTAAACCTAGAAATCTGTTCTTTTGACTATGTCTATACTGTGTATGTTCAAGAGTGGTAACGTCAAAAGAGCCAAGCTAATAATCAGTATCTCATTTCAGTAAACCGTAGACACCATACACATTAGACACTGTGGGTCACAGTTAATAGACTGAAGAGGTCATACAAAGGACAAAAAAACCTACACAGAACATTAGACCTGACAGACCTTTAGCTTATCATTTGACCAGCTGCACAGGTCATTAAACGTCACCTGCATTCTTGTACCATGCCTAACAACTCTACTATTTTCCAGATAGCCATCTAGCCTTGATGGTATCAAGGGATCAAGAATACACTACCTACCTTGAACACTTAACTCCAATGCTAAAATCAACTCATCCTTTCCCTTTCTGCCTTTTCCATTAAGAATTGCTGCCTCAGCTCAATTTCCAATCACTGATTCTCATCTTCTCTTCCCTGCTGAACTAAAAAGCTCTTTTTTAATACATCTATTTTCTCCCTGCAAAGGTATTTATGCACAGTAGCCAAGTTACCTCATTCTTTCTGATAAGCTCAACTGATAGAGCTCTAAATTTCTAATCCCGCTGCATTTTCTTACCTTCAAATAATTTATGCTTCCTTTAAAACTGCTACCATTTTTTCAACAGTCTTAAAAGTGCTGATACCAAAACACAGACACAATAAATCCTTACATGAATGAAAACCATATCGCAATTCCTGCTCACTACTTTTTATACAGACAAGGATTATACAACTATATTATTGATATAGATAAAAGGAGCCAAATGCTTTGTTTCCAAAGAAAAGATTTTACTGTGATACTTGAACACTGTCAGTAAGCTTTTTTTTGGTCAGAAGTACTAGTAAATTTTCCATAAATCCAAGATAAGGTCTGTCGGTGCACATACTATCTAAAAGGATCCAGTTACCAGACTGGCAGTGACTATGTCAATATTTGTAACAAAAACATTCAGACCAGTCTAAATGAAATATGAATGCAAATACGTATGTGAAAGCATCAGGAGATGGAAAAAGAGGTTAAAGACTGGTTTGTATCGATAATCCAGGACACTGTTGACATCAGTAAAAATCTGTCAACACTGGGGAATGTGCTGTCTGCATCAAACCTAGAAAACCTGTGTTTTAGCCTAACACAAAGAAATTTTACTATCAAACACCAATGCATCTTCTTGCCCTTAGTTCATTATGTAACTGTGTAGCACTGAAATAGCAGAAGTTTGGCAAAATTGCTTTACATGTTTGAGGAGGGAGGAGAAGGAAGAAAAAAAAAAACCAGCCAGGTATACATTCAAAGTCTCAGATATCAGAAGACCTAAAATAATTTCCCAGTATGCCTTTTATGGAAATAATTTCTTGTGATTCTTAATCTCCACTTCAGAGTTTGAAACTAAAACTGTATCCATTATTAAACCATATTCCCAGGGCTGTGCACTACTACCAGCCTGCCATAACGTCTGAAGTGAAAAATGAGGATATTAAACAAGGTAGATAACCGTTCTACAGAGCCAGTGCACAAGGAAATAATGATTGAAGTTTACCTGCTGTGTTCTGTGAACACATTTAACTGCCATCCATTTTTGTTCTGAGCTGAAGGGATATTCAGCCTTCCTTATGTAGTCTTCCTGGAGTCCATCTAAACCCATCTGTATAAAACAGAAGTACCATCACAGTATCAGGACGCTTTCTTTCCAAACAGCTATGCAATTTGTTGTCTTGTTGACACATCTTAGTTAATAGTCATTACTTTGTTAAATACCAGTTTCATCCCCGAAGTAGCTTTTGAGCACTGTTCCAGTTTAGACAAACTTCTGAAAAACTACCACTGAAACCCCCTAGAAGCTTCTTTCAGGCTTCAGCATAAGTCAGACCATTGAACACTATACTATCTTTGATCCAAGATCTTGAAATACTTTGTAGATTATGACCATCCACAAACACAAGTCTTGCAATGGCTAGTAATGTAGCTAAAACAAAAACAGATGTCTAAAGCCCCAAAGCCTTCCCCCCCTGCTCCGCCTCCCTTACATCTATGTAATTCCTCTGCTAGGAGGGCCTACAAAATTATAACACAAGGCTGTGGCAAAGTCTGAAGAAGGCATTTTAAGTTTGAATGATCCAACCTGAAATGGCTTTTTTTTTTTTTTTTTAAGTGAACAGAATCACCAAAACATTTAATCTGAAGTTAACCTTGAAGACTCCAGACAAAATGCATTTAATTCTGAATGCTGTTCTCTCCCCACCCCTGATGCAACTCACAGCATTCCATTCTCTACCCTTAAAGTCCATGAGAAAGTGACGATTAAAGAGGGTGCAGAAGCAGCAGCCTGCCGTACGCCATTCTCAGTACTTAGAGAGCTTCGCAACTCCTTCACTATCTCCCTTTTCAGCAACAGATGTGAAAGACTCCTGTTCTTCTCAGCTTCTATGGGCTCATGCCAAAATAACACAGTCAAAGACTGAGGACTTGGAATGAGTCTCATCAAGAAGATACATCTACCTTGGGCCTCGGTTACACAGGGAAAGACTGTAATGCATTCATCTTCCAACGTTTTTCAGTTTATTCACCAACACAGAAAATAATCAAGTGCTAAGAGGCCTTGCTACATTTCTCAGTAGCTGTAACGGGTGTGTCACAGCATTATAGAAAAAACCCAACACATTTAACCACAGCGTCCACAATTCAAACTACCCATGCCCCACACTTAAAGGGCACTATAAATGCTGCAATCACCAATGTATCAGTTATCAACTTCTTACTGCTTCTGATGAGAACTGGGAAAGAGACAGCTCAACCAATATTCAACACGTAAATTAGTCTGTGGCATGTAAAATGACAGTACTAAGTACAAAAAGATGAAAATAAAGATTTTACTTCAGTTCTAAATAATTTTCTCTCATATTTCAGAATGCCCAACCATTTCCAACAAGTAAGAAACACAGGAGATGAGCAGTTGCCATAAAAATCTGGGCACCCCAAAGGAGAAGAAAATCGGAAAAAAAACAAAACAAAACTTATTTCTACACACTTCCCACCTGCCATGAATCCAAAAAGCACCATCAAGTACACACCTTCATAGCAAGCGCAATTAAAGCCCCTTCTGTTGGCTTCCCCATTAACGTGTTGTTTCTAATCAAAGCATCATTGCACACACAACCGGCCTATAAGAGGACGAAGGAAAGGGAAGAAAACAGAACACAAAGTAAATGCCATACAAAGCTCTTGTGCTACATCATAAATTAAAACTCACTTCTTTGTGCCAAGATCTTACCTCAACAATTTTGCTAATGGATGGGTTGTTATAACCATGAATAACTTCACCATCGAGCATCACTTCTCCAAACCTGTTATAGCCTACTCCAGTAACCTGCAAGACAAACAGCCAAAGGCAGAATGCAATGTAATGTTCCCCAGATTCATAAATTGTTTTAATCTCATCTTTTTACTATAAGCTACAGAAAATTTTAAAAAGGCCATTCATAATGACTGATTTTACCCAGTGTGAATGGATTCTCCTACACAGCTTCTAATGTAGAAGGTACTAGATTAAGGAATAAAAACTCTGAGGGCAAGTGAGTTCAATAAAATACATTAGAGACTAATTTATTTTTTTTTAAAGTAGCAATTTTATTCCTTAGCATAAATAAATGCAATGTATGCTGTTTCATTACAGTATTAGGCATACTTTCCTTTGCTTTCTAATTTTTTCCTCCTATTTGTCTTTATCCTGGTTAATAATGCATACCCCTTGCAGGGGAATGGAAATACAGAGCTGAGTCCTACTTTCATCCAGTAAGATTGGAGGAAAAAAAAAAAAAAACCACCATACTTGAACAGCCTCTCAGCTGAGACCTCAGAGAGGTGTTAAAAAACAGTAAAATTGTATTTTTAGTGCATAAAAATCAGGCATCTCACTAGGATCCTAAAAAAGTCTACAGCATTAACAGATAATATATTTT
This sequence comes from Dromas ardeola, assembly GCA_013398915.1. Taxonomy (NCBI): domain Eukaryota; kingdom Metazoa; phylum Chordata; class Aves; order Charadriiformes; family Dromadidae; genus Dromas; species Dromas ardeola. The sequence continues at coordinate 281,248 of VYZM01018199.1, forward strand.
ACAGCCATTTCAAGTTCTATTTGAATTGGAAAAAGGAGTTGACTTGACCCAGATGTAAACAAATTATGCTTAGTAGTAAAGAAAAATCAATTACAGTATTCCTATAGAATTCTAAGAATAGAAAAATAAATACCAGGATATATAAGCAAACACAGGTAATTAACAGCAAAGAAAAAATACCAGTACTTATGCTTACAAAAATCAGTGACAAGACCCTCTGTTAACTGTTATGTGAAAAAAACCCTGATCAAGAAGAGTTTGAGAATTTAATAACTTGTTTAGAACACTCCCATGAAACACATCTAGTTCCACATCTTGCTGCTTTTCCATTCCTGCTGCTTTTGCTTCCCTTATGTGCATTTACACAGTCTTTCAGCCAAAAGCGGAATATCTCTATTTTAAATGTTTGTAACACGCAAATTTTATTTTTACACACCTGCAACAGCAAAATAGCCTAAACTTTCTGTACTGAAGAAAAAGATAATCTCTCAACTTGTCTTTGTACTGTATCTCAGCATCTGTCTTATATTGTGACCTAAAGCCATCAAGAGATTTAAGAACTTAACATATTATACAAAAAAAATTCTTCTGTAACCAGAGAAGGCTTGGATAGCACAGCTCAAAGGCTGCAATACTAAATGAACTGAAGAACAGAATTAGCTAGAAGTTGAGGAACAGAAATTGGTGCAACAAATTTATGCTTTCCTAACTGATACTTTACCTGCAGTATACTCGAGTGTGTTTCAGCTGATACACACAATGAAGTAAAAAGGAAAATTAATGTCTAAGAGTCTCACTACATACCTCAGCATGCTGCCCATCTGAAGTAAAAATATGAGTAACAGTCATTTCATTCTTTGTCAGAGTTCCAGTTTTATCTGAACAAATTACATTGCAACAACCTGGAATAACCAATTAACATTTATAAGACAATGTTTGTTTAGAACGATGCAAGTAACTAACAAGAACAAAAGTATTCAAGACAAACAAATTTCGAGAAAGACTGCAGCTGTCTGAAAAAACAAAATGGGATTTAACAGAGACAGTCAATTTTCAACTATTAATGAATAGCTGTACAAGGTTCTTCGCAAGTTTGTCCGATAAATAAAAATCCTAATTAAAATCCCAAATTCACAGCTCCTCTGAAATGCTTCCATTCACTACCTCTCCTTCATTTTATTCTGCTGTATCTCAAACTACATTAGTAAAATCGCAATTGCAACTCATGGTTAGGAGGAAAGCTAAGAGCCTGCTTTACAGCAGTCATTCTTCTTTACCAAAAAGTACAACATCCAACAGTAGCACACAAAAGTGGGACTTATTACTAAACCAGCAAATTTTAATAAGATTGAAAAGATTACAGAAATGTTAAATTTGTATATGCCTTTTTAACTCAGGGAAGGAGTATTTTGAAAGAAAGAGTGTTGTAGTATCTTGACATTTTTGGACACGATAGCAGGAATTGCAAAAGCGACAAAAAACCTTGCAAAACTAATGAAACTCTGCTAGAGGCATTAGAAAAATATTTCCAATATTCAAATGCAAAAAGAAATCCAAATGCAGTACAATTATTTAACTTGGTATTGCTATTTCTTTTCCATGTCCTGTGCTTCACATATTTCATGACTGAAACTGCAGCCAGAATGTTTTTTGGCTTTAATCGTTTTAAGGGATTTTGAGTTTTAATATGAGCAGCATAACATCCTGAAGGTGATTACATTATGATTAATAATAATTATGATTACAAAGCTTTTTCTAATATTCAGACTTGGATTTGTTTCCAACTGTCAATATCAGTCTTAAATTTACACCAAAAAATTTAGTTTAAAGAATATTTTTACAAGTCTTATTCAACAAGAACATCTCACAGCAAAGAAGTATAAAGGGTACTCCATACATCCAATCACTCATGCAGTTTAGAGTATTGCTAGTGTAACATGCTGACAGGCCGTTTATATCAGTCAAAAAAAACCAACCCCATATATCTGAATTCTACCTGAGTAATGCATCCAATTTAGAAATGTTTTAGAGGTATCACCACATTGCTAGCAAAGTAAGAATACCTGCTTTATTTTAATCATTAATCATCAATATTTGTGTTGATTTCCTAACATTTATATCAAAATACTATCTTTAAGTTAGTCTAGTCATACCTAAAGTTTCAACAATAGGCAGTTTTTTTACAATAGCCCGTTTCTTCACCATTCTCATCACACCAAGGGCCAGTGTCACTGTTACCACAATTGGGAGTCCTTCAGGGATTGCAGCTACAGCCAAACTGTAATGAAAGTAAATATACAAATCTTGTCTTAGAATGTCATACATGAATACACGGTAATGATGAATTTAAGCTTCAGAACACTGTTTCTGTAGCTGTCTTGTTCACCGAGGTTAAAATTGAAAGGAAGCAGCTGCCATTTGACTCTAGTTGTATACCATTCATTATAACATATGCACTGAAGACAGTAACAAAAATGCAATAACTTAGACATTTCTACTCATTACTTATGCAAAAGTATGAAGAAAAGTTGCGGGGAGGGAGAGAGAAATCAATTGTACATCTGCTTTGCCTACACAAAACACTAATTAGTACTGTGCAAAGCAGCCCAGATTGTGAAGAATACGTGTAGTCAGCACTAAACAGAGCTGGGAAATGTCACCATTTAGGTGACCACTGATCCACAGCTGTCACTTGCAGATCATGATGTGGCAGCAAGCTAAGTGTAGGAATGTGGCACAGAAGGTCATTTAAAAAAGACAAAAAAACCCAAAACACCTGATAACAGTGTAAACAAGATCAGAATAACTCATTAGACGATGCTTAAAAATGCTGGTCCTGGTACTTTCCCTCCTTCCCCCCACCCCTCCAAAAGGGTAAGTCTCCAGAGTCTGATCCTGTCATTTAAAGACACACTTCTGCCTTATGCACTGTCCATGCAATTAGCAACTCAGCAACTTTTCTAAGAGTACAGAATTAGATCATCTAAATTCAGTGTTATTCTCAGCAGACAGCACCCTGGGATTAAGTTTCCAGAATATGCTAGAAAATGAGCTAATGGACTACATGACAGAAGGCTTGTAGTAACTTGGTTTTGCCTGATGCCACTTATAAAATTACATTTACTTTATTTACTCAGTGATGGAAATTCAAACTGTACCACTCTATCGTCTGCCTGCAGATGTTCCACAATACACTCAGAAATCACACAACTGCACGGTTTAAGAGACTGACAAGAACACACTGTATCATTAAAAATGACTATGAATTTGCTTTTTTTACAGCACAAAGTCTATCTTCATTTTGAATTACTTCTGTGAACTTAAAAGCAGAGTCAGTGTGCAAGCATATTATAATATACATCACTAGCTTTCAGACATGTGCTGCAATGCACGATCTACACTATTTAAAAACAAAAATCTTACCTCACACCAATTGTGAACATATCAAGGATATGCTTTCCTTGCAACCACCCAACCAGCATAATAACTCCTATAAAGAAAATAGCCATCAGGATAAATATAAAACCATCATGTACTGTGTAACCTCATGACGACAAGAAAAAGGACTCAAATAGCCAAAACCAAGCTTATCGTTGTGCTACCTATAAAAATATATTAATTCTTGTGCTATCAAAGCATGATTCCATTAGTATGGCAAAGGTGAAGAAAGCTTCTGCCAGTCAAGTTGCCCAGTCATACCAACCGTGAGATACTCTTTTACGCACACCTTGAATCAGAATACAAGACACATTGCAATTCAGAAGACAAAAAGTCAGAAAAGTATGTTTGCAGGAAGAAGCAAACAAACACCCTTATGATGGAAGTTATGTCACAGTAGTAATCTTTAAATGATTAGTGGCATGAACTCAAAATGATCAATAAAATGAGGAGCCAAAATATTTTAAAGAAATGAAGCCTTCCGTTTTCCCAAGCCTATACATTAGCTTCAGTTACATAATAATTTGTAATTCTTTTACATAAATTCTCTTACCTATTATACCAAAGGAATACAAGGAAAGCTGTTTTCCCAAGAGATCCATGCTCTTCTGCAGAGGTGTCTTTGGAGCCTTGACAAATGGTAAACATGCAGCAGTTAACAAGCACGGGTAAAAAAGTATGAATTGTATCACATATTATTTCAGATGTGCAAATTTCAAGACACCTTCAGTGAATAAAATACAGTTACACCCTACGCTTACTTTGTGAAAACAGACTACTCTGTTCCATTCTTATGTAGATTTCAAGAAGACTCAAGAACACTCCAATGAAATTAAAAAATTAGTAGAAATATTCTTTGGGAGCTTTGTGATGTCTACAGCAAGTAATCTAACACTAAGTATTTTAATAAAAAAGGATTTTATTATCAAAGATTTTATTTAAAAAAAATCATGCTGACTAAAAGCCACTGCACTTCTTTCAAGAACAAAAAGTTCTTGATAACAAGAATAAAACTGTCTTTTCTAGACAAAGGCATTAGAGCCCTGGAAGGGCAGTTAAATCTCAAAAGGAATTTGTTAATCATCTGCAGAAAATTCAATTTAGCCAAATAGAAAACTGTGGAAATACTTAGATAATCTAGAGCCAAAAAAAAGGGGGGCACAGAAAGGAGGAGAGGACACAAAGCAAAAATTTTAATTAAAAAAGCCCAAAACAGGAAAGTGGATTTTTACATTGGAGGCCAGTAAGTTTGGGTTGTTTAATAGTAATATATGGTGGACTACAGTATAGAAAGCGTGGCAAAAAAAAAAAATAGGGTTATTGTAAAAGCATTTTTTTTCAACAAGTTATGAAAAAAGTGCTTGTACACTAAGACAGCTTGTGTCAAGTTTGATTCACTCTTACCTTCAAAATTTACTTTTAAAATTAGTTTAATATAAACATCAAAAATAACCCTGTAATACTCTGACATTTCAGACTGTTGTTGGTGTAGAATGCTCACAAAGGGCTCTTTCTTGTTGTTTGGTTTTTTTTTCCCACTAATAATTACACTTGTTATAATACAAACTAAATACCACTGAAGAGATGATCATATTTTCCTCACGTGTATTAAAGTGTATTCCACTTTGGTGGCTGGACAGCAGTATTCCCTTGAAAGGTATAGTAATGCACTACAGCTAAAAACACAAGGTCAGTGACGCACTCCTGGCTAATGTATTTAATGCCCTTAGTTGTTCTGTTTGGGCAGATTTCAGAAATGTAAATACCTGGAAAAAAAAGTGCTGCCGATACTATGCCTGATCATGTCCTGACAGCTGGAGACAGACTGCCTCCTTATGATCCTACATTGGTCAGGCAGCCAGAGAAGCTAGAAGGCCCTAGATACACAAAGCACTCTGAATTCACAGTCTGAATTCCCATGTGGATAAGCGTACTGCAATAAGGAAAAATCACTGTGAGAGTTTGATATACAAGAGTCAAAAGGCAGCTTCTAAAAGGATAAGGGACATCATGGAGCAGCAGGAGACACATGCATAACCCCAAGAAGTACACTGCTAATCAAGGGAACACAGCCCTGTGCATGCAGCACAGAAATCTGTCATACAAATCCCTTTTGCACAAACATAGTTCCACTTGAAAAAAATACATTTCCAGAAATTGCACAAACAAATTGCAATAAGATTTGTTCCATTGAACAGGTTCAGAGTATTATTTTCATGGTTAATATTTTTAGGTCAGCTACGGCTATTTTGTTGCACTGAATTAAATTACTACTTTCATCTTTAAGAGCTAAGATTTATTTCACTAGAAGAAAGAAAAATATTAAAAGCAACGTAATTAAGTTTAACTAAGTTCCTAAGGTATAAATTCAAAGTTTTAATGGATGAAATATACACTTACAAAATATATAGCTTTGCTTCTAAATATTCACTCTTACCTCTTCTGCTTGCATCATTTTGAAAACTTCCCCAAATTCAGAGTTTTCTCCTGTCCCAATAACTATCCCCTAAAAAAAAGGAAACAGAAAGCCAATTCAAATCTTAAGTTCAATTTTAATGTTAGTGGTTGCTCTTGACAGCTTTGACTCAAATAGTGGGCAAATGTCATTTAGCTTACTATGATTTTATTAGCTTTGTTTATAGAATTAATTCTTGGCACAAACAGGATATATTTTTGCTAAAAAACATTTTGCCTCTGTGAAACAAACTGCTATTCTGTGCATTGCTGAAGTATTTAGAATCATAGGGTTGGAAGGGACCTCTGGAGATCATCTAGTCCAACCCCCCTGCCAGAGCAGGGTCACCTTAGAGCAGGTTGCACAGGAACGTGTCCAGGCGGGTTTTGAATGTCTCCAGAGATGGAGACTCCACCACCTCTCTGGGCAGCCTGTTCCAGTGCTCTGCCACCCTCAAAGTAAGGAGTTCCTCCTCGTGTTTAGGTGGGACTTCCTACACTCAAGTTTGTACCCATTACCTCTTGTCCTGTTGCCGGGCACCATTGAAAAGAGCCTGGCCCCATCCTCCTGACACCCACCCTTTAAGTATTTGTAAGAATAATTTGGTAACTACCAGTAACAAAACTCAAATAGGGTAACACCTATCAAACACTAGCCAAAACTGTATTTTCAGTTACAGATTTTCAAATACATGAATGTAGTTCTAGAAGCAAAACACTACATCCTAGACAGAAGGGTTTCCCATCATCTGATCCCTATAAATTTGCGCTCTCCTGGCGCTAGATTAGTTTTCTTTTTAAACCAGTGTCTGAAAAAGCACCAGTAAGAAAAGATCTGCAGTGCATCCCAGTAAAGTCTTCTGTATTTCCAGTCAAAATTTTTATTTCTATTCCATTTCTATTCTTTCAGAAAACTCAACATATATGTAGTTATTAAATTACATTTCTCAATTGATAAGTGAACCTTAAAAATAAGAACTGCCTTCAAATAGTTGAAACATGGAATGTATTCTTCTCTATTAGTAACGATTTTACCTTTGCTTTTCCACATCTGACCAATGTTCCCATGAAAGCAATATTGCTCCTAGAAGTAAGGTCTCCATTGGTTGCTGCTGGCTGAGGAGTTATAGATTTAGAGCAAGGAGCTGTCTCACCCGTGAGACTGGATTCATCAATAGAAAGGTCCACAGCCTTTGAAAACAAAATGCATGGACTAGGTAAGAAGCATGACAATCTTTTTTAAGTAGTTGGAAGTGTTAATAGAAGTTACCCAATTTTGACCATTAAAAATACATCCAATTTATTAATATGGTAAAAAGCCATGTCAGTATCAACCATATTTTAAGGATCAAGAAAGCAACAATCACTCCTACAAAATATTGCAGCAATGCAACAAGCTCTCGTTTTAAAGAGTCTAAGTTTACTCAATTTTATGTTCATGACTGGTTTTCCATAAAACATTCAAGAGGTTGCAACTGTGATGCATTCTGTCACCAAAGTAATTAACTGGGAATGCAAGTGCACATATATATATTAATCTCTCAATTCTTCCTCCGTCCACTTCCTCCTATCATGGTCCATCAAGAACTTGGTAACAAAAATCATCATTCATACAGTGTTTTTTGTTCACAAAGTCTCTACAGGGAAAATAATATTCAGGCAGCAGTCACGTGGACTAGCGGAAGAGAAGTTGCCTTTTTTTTGTTTTAGGTTTTACTTTTGTAGGTTTTGTGGTATCATGTGGGGGCAATTAAAGAAGGAACCGTTAAAAATGAGTTATTCTGTATTAATCAGATGACAGATGAAGAAAATAAAGTTTGTGCTCTATAAATATGATCCAAAACAAAAAATAACTTACCAAAATGTAAATTGAAGAAAAATGTCTTCCCTCAACTGACATCCTTACGTATTAATCTACTGACTTTAATGGCTCTTGAACAGAGCCACAGCCTGAATCATAAAATTCTGTTCACAAAATTTAAGTATAAAGCCGCTATTGGTGACTACACCACTAAATTTCAAGATAACCTTCTCAAGAAAAACAGTGTTAAAGGATGCATAATAAAACTCAACTGCCAAAACTCTTTCTAAGGATATCACTTACAAAGAGTAAGTAAGAATCAGTTACATTGCACTCAGTACCACTACACTATAGCAGATCACTCCAAGATTTGAGTTCGAGGTTTTTTGGTGTTTCATTTTGGGTGCTTTTTGTTTAGGTCTTTTGGTTTGGTTTTTGTTTTTTCTGGGGTTTTTCTTGGAGGGGGCATGGTTGGTTTTTTGGTGTTTTTTTTTGAAATGGCATGATAACTCCGATGCACTCCAGTTCTAGCTGAATAACAAAATGAACACAGGTGGCTACATCAAAAATTATTTGGTCAATGTTAAAAAAGGATAGTACCTTTACTAAAGTGCTTTCTGATCTGGCAAATCCCTCTAATTCCTGCTACTCTCTCACATAGTTACCAGTGTAGTACCCACTTTTAAAAGATGGATGCTGTGTCAATAAAGGAAAAGGGACGCTTGTCAAAAACTGCAATGAATATTTCAATCAAAGCCATAAAGAATGATTAACTCCAGAGAGTTCCAGAGCAATTTCGTATTTGTTATGTATTCCTCAAACACCAAGCTGAAACAGGATGAAGATGCCACTTTGCTACTATTCAGATTTAGCCACGACCTCTGAAATACGTATCATCACTACCAAAAGGAATTGTCTTCAAAGCCTACACTGTTACGGGGACGTTAGTTCTTGATGTAATATTCTGGCTTTAAAGAAGATTACCATAAAACTTGATGGACCACTCATTAACATACAGAAAACTTAGGCCAGAAAAGGTCTTTTGGAAAACATGATTGCCCCTGCAAGATTAGACCAGTGAAGAAACTTCCCACATATATGAAAGGCTGTAGAAAGTAAACAGTGCCTGCTTTCATTTCTACAATTTTCTAGGACAGCATCAACCAGAATACACCACCGAAGAGATCTAGCTCTTTATATGAAAAGATGATCTCCATTTAATTATTTTTAGAACTCACCACCCCATAACAATGCCCAATACAGACAAGATGAAAATAAGATGATACGCTCTTACTTTCAAATGATCTGCAAGAGTAGTTGAGATAACGATGGCACAAATTTTTATCTGGTGTAGGGCTACAGACAACTGAGAAACTTCTGGTTCCATTTCTGCTTTCCTTTATAAGAGGTCCAAGGACGCTGCTGTCATAGCATGCTATAACCTTATGAGCAAGAAAGATGCTGCTGCTGCAATAGCAGTTTCCTATCAATGCAGAGACTACACAATTGCCGAGGGAAGGAGAAAGTGTTTGCAGTCACAAAAAACAAACTCACTCGAGTACTAACTACACTACAGGGGCTAACAACAGATGAGCCAGACAAATTTCTCAAGAGCAACACAAATTTATCTCAGAAACTAGCTCGTTCAGGTTTTGTCTATAAAAGGAACACTGATTAATCCAGTATCAATCGTGGATCTACAGCTCAGAAATTACTTTAAGATGATAGATTGCCCGCATACTGGGAAACCTGAGGATGCTCAATCTGACAGAAAAGTAACGTGACATTATTCAACGAAAACCATCAAAATCAGCAAGATGAATATATATACGTTTCACTTTTAATTTTTAGAATTATTATAGTGGTACTGCTTCTACTCAACCACTTCCAGCAGTGCTTATGTTACACATTAAATATTTAGTAAACTAGAAAATATTATGAAAAAATGTGTCAGAGAAAAGATTACACTGGCACAATTTCACAATATTTTTTTTTAATATTCCATTATCAGAGAACACTGAAACGATACCCTAAAGATTAATGCAAATAAAGACTCAAAAACATCTGCAACCAGATGCCAAAATATCTTATCATTCAGACTGAAAACAGTCATTTTACAACATGTTTAACATCAAGGAAAAAGTACTCAACTAAAATTTTCAAGAATGCATTACTACATAAAACTGGAAAATTCTTTCCTATGTCCTACAAAATGCACAATTACATTTGGAAAGCAATTATTTCAAAATTTCTATCAAAATAGTTGTGCATTCCAAACAATAACAATTATTGTAGTTCAGTATTCAGTGGCTATCTTCTCTTCCCCTCTGACACACAAAATAAAAGTTATTAAATATTAAAGCAATATTAGGTATATACCTCAAATAATCGTAGATCAGCCGGGACTCTGTCTCCAACTGACAGGCAGACAGTATCACCTGGGACTAAATCTCTTGCAAGTGTATGTTCTACCCGACCTTCTCGTACACTGTAGGTAAAAACATGAAGAGCAGTAAGAATCTCTTCTCTGGCATTTTGCCCGAGAAAAAGATTCACACTGTTGACTACGCACTGCAATGTTACTGGTTTCAGCAAAATACAATTTCTTATTTGCTGCTTGTTTCTTAGAAGACATCAGTAACATCATTTGAAGGGTTCAGAGGGGCAATGTGGAGTAGTTTTTTAGGCTCATAAAACAATCTTTAAAATGAGCAAAAGCAAAACTAGCTCTATGTCAGCATAAGAGTTTGATACAAAGGCAGTAAGTTCAGTAAAACCTTTTTCATTTACTCATTTCAGGTTAAAGTTACTATGACTTATTTAGGACTGAAAGGACAGACAATTACATACCAATGGCATTCTGGAGGCACAAGTTTACTAAGCTCTTCAAGAGATTTTTCTGATCTGTACTCCTGCAGAGACATTTTAAAAAATAAAACAGGTAACATTTTTATACCAGGCAAAAGTTAAACAACAGTAAGATACATCCCCATCTACTAAAATTTGTCTCATTAGTAAAGTTGTATTAAAATAATATTCCAAACAATAAGATAAGAAATGCCCTTCAACAGTTCTCTATTAGATACTTTGAAAAGCAAGTATGGTCCAAACACTGAAAAATTTACAGATTTGCCTACAGGCATTTCTTATGAAAGAAGAGCAGAGGTCCCTTTGTATTTTCCTTCAATATCTTCAGGTCTTTGTAATCCTTGCAGTAACGATTCTAAACTCAGTGATCAGACGCTTGATTAAGTTCTACAGTTTAACAAGTTAGTACCAAAAATAGCGCGTTTATGCTCTTAGCCACTGAAGAACTAAGGTAACACAACTCATCTCTAACTCAATATATAAAACACAAACATAAAGCAATTTTGGTTTAGGCACACACTGAGTAAAGCTGTATTTACGGAATGAAAACAACTTTTTTATGACTCAGAAAATTACCTGAAGACAATTTATTTTAATTTCTGTACAAAATTGAAGCCAGAGTTACATTGTCAAAATCTGTTTTATATTTAAATTTAAATAATAAATAAATATTAAATATAAATATTTTATATTTAAATAAATATATGGAGTTAAATATTTAAGTACTTCTACACTGTTAATTCTAAGTGCTTCTTTACAAGTACTCTTTTATGGCTGAGTATAAAACTGATATAGATGCATAAATGTCAATGTGGTTAAAGCAGGTCAAATCACACACTTCAGAAAAGGCAAAAGACTTGGATGAAAGCACAGAGCTCTTTACTCAACCATTCACAGCACAATGCATTAAGACAACTACTTCAGTCTCGTAAATAGAAGAGTTTACATAAAGGCAATAATCTTATTTGGACAACAGCTGTCTTACCTGAACAAAGGCAACTGTAACAACAATGAGTATTGCCTGCAAGAAAACAAAAGCAGGTGAGATAAAAGAATTCCAAATGGCCATGAAAGTAAGTGATCATATTTGGTTTTGCTCAGCCATGGTTGTTACTACATATTAACAACAAGATGATTTGGAAACAAACTTTCTTATGCTCAAAATCCTTTGGTATCCCTTGGGTCTGTTATAAAAGTGATGCTATTATCTATTTACATCTGCTCTAGTGATGTCCAAGAACTCCATAACCTGATTTTACTGAAAATGAGATTAATGACTAGATAGTGATTTTGAAGAAAAACTCCCTCTGCTCCGTGTTTCTAAACAGTGAGCAAGAGACAGCAGTGAAGAGAGATCTGTAACACAAATAGAAAAATCCGTCTGAATTAAATGTGAACGGTGTTCTCTGTGAACAGAACAAAGGTTAGGAATGACGTGTTAACGGCTACAGAGCATCACAGATATGTTTTCATTCAAATCACAAGATAACAGAATGACTAAGAATAAACTGAAGACCAGAGATAAAGTAGCAAGCTGAAGAACAGGTCTGGAGCCAGAAAATATCCCAGCAAGGAGAACACGAGGAGGATAAGACTCAGGAATGCTGCCCAGGACTCCCAAGGAAGGAGACAGGACACTGAGTATGCCCCAAACACCCAAGATGCCAAAGATCCCAAACACAAAAAGCTAAAAAAAATTGCTCACTAGGAATAATCCAAGATAAGTACAAAGTCCTCAAAGTCCCCCATATCACATACAATTCTGGTCACACCACTTCAACATAAACATCATGGGGCTTGTAAGCATGTGATGTGAAAGTGAGTGAATGAATGAAATCTACTACAGGAAGTAACAACCATCAATTTTGTGTAAAGTAAGTATCATCTTCCCCTCCAATACACTCTCAAATTGAGCTTTGTTACATTAACTGAATTTGTTACTCAAATTGAGTTGTTACAGTGATTTGTCACAGAACCGTAACAAAAAATACATTCATTAAGACTTTAAAGTACACACAGAAACTACTAAAAAATAACAAAGGTATTACCATTTTGCAAGAGAAAAAAATCTCTTGAAGAACTCTTAAGTAAATCAAGAACAAATCCCGCAAATCTGCCTTATTTTTGATACTAACATTAGCCTCACCAACTAAATATTAAATAACTACATATATTCCATCTTTCCATGGAGTATTTCCATCACAGCTACACGAGTTTCTTTTGGAGGCAATATTATCCTCTACAGTTCATGCTACCTGATACAGCTTTGGACTCCTAGCCTCATGTCAGTCTCTCAGCTTGTGTCTACATGCAATGGCGTGCATCAAGAAGCCAATATCCTCCAAATGGGAAAAAGGGTGTAATTTTTTCATTATTTTTTCTTAAATCTTCATCAGTTCCCAGTCCAGATCAAAAAGCTTTACAATACATATGTACCAGCAGAGCTAAAAAGATGGCAAAAGCTGCTCAAGCCAGCGTTGCCACCAAAAGAACTGTATGTCAGTGATCTTCAGTAGCAAATTAGTTTTGTTGCTAAGGCTCTGAGCACAAATACATAGCCACAGAAAAATTGCACTATCATCTGAAAATGAAGGAAAACAAATATTCACTAGGTGAAAAAGCAGCCATTAATAACAAGATTAAATATCAGGTTAGTCAAAAGTTATACAAAAAACACAATTTATGAACTTTAACTCAAACACACTTTTTCTCCATATTTTGAGACACCTCTACCAATGTCCAGGAGGCTGTTACAGATTCTGTCTCAGGTTGTAGCATAGAATGCAGAAATTACTGCTCCCTTACACTAACTGCCCTGTTCTTTTCTCATTGCCTTGCTCAAAAGATTAGGAAATAGACTTAAGGGCACTAACCAAGGGACAAAAAAAAAAAAAAAAAAAAAAAACACACACAAACCCCAAAACATGAATAATTCAACTTTCAGCCACAATAATTAAATATATTTCATAGTACAATAATTTGCCTAAATCCAACTTAGGAACACGACAGACCATTCCAAAGTAACAATATACTCAAATGTAAAATTGCACAGTTTTTCTTAAAGAAGCCACATAGTTTATCTCCTGAAGAAAACTACTCTTTCGAAAGAATTTAGAGGGGTTAGGAGCAAACTTCCAGTTACCTTGAGTCAATTACAAAAGTAAAACTCAACATAGAGTGTAGAGATCAGCCAAGACATAAAACAGCTAGAATTTTTCTCTGATCATACAGAAATCCTGATATTCAGTTATCACCTATCACCCTAAAATGGTCAAAGGGATTATAATTTTCTTCTCTGTGTCATTTACAATGACAAATGTTTAGCAGTACTGTATGTGGCTCACTAATTTAGCACCCTATTTAACTGCAAACTTCTACAAAAAATTCATTATTTCAGCTTCTGTCTTCCATCTACTGCTTCTAGAGAGTTCAGGTTACACTTCTTTTTCATGTTTTAAAAGATTAAATCCTTCAAGTAAATTCAGAGCAGGCTTATTTGGTTTCAATTTGAAATTAAAGCATAATTTAAGATAAAAATTACATAAAAGACAACAAAAATTGCTCCTCTGAAAAAATGCAAAAAGACAGGCATTTCAACCAATGAGAGTAAGATGCAAGATGCAACCAGATAATTATTCATTGACGTATTTTGATAGGTACTACTGCTACCAGTCAAGGAAAAAAAAAACAAATCCAGTCACAAACTAAACAGATTTAATGACAGCATACACATCAAATTAATTAATTAGAATCAGGTGATTCCACCCCACATCATCATTCATGTGATGTTGAAAGTGCGTGTGGTCACACATTCTGAAGTACTCCCAACAAAGATAAAATTTTAGTTCCTTACCACAGTGATACTGACAGCATCATCAAACTGATGCATTAAAACACTGATGACTGCAGATGCCAGGAGAAGCATAATAAGGGGATTTTTAAACTGAAATGAAACAGAATAGTAATTCAGCAATATTCTTGGCAGAAAGACCATTTTATCTACTTCTCAAAGCACATCTGATCTGTTATTGAAACATATTATTCTACAATTAAAATATTTCTAGCCTACCAGTGCAAAGAAAATCTGACTCTGTACAGTTCAGGTGTTTACTTGAGGCTTTTATTTTTTTAAATATCAAAGATCTTGAACAGACTGTATTCAATACATAACAGGAAAAAAACCTTTCTTACATTTCTAGATTCACATTTTTAAGGCAAAAAGAATAATCTCCTATTTTTTTAATACTGTATTTAAACATAATTTAAGCATACAAATAGAAGCCTGAAATACATTCAAAATGTCTTTGAGGTAACAGGCTTATCCTGTCCCCAGCAACTAATCACTATCAAGGCAGCAGTATGTTTCATAACTTTCAATTCATGATTTCTTGTTTCAAAATACAAGTTTTCCTTTTAAATCACATGCTTTCTTCAGACTTCTAAAGCTAAACTAATAACGGATCTTGCTTCTACATGACTGGTTGCTACATAGCTGGTTTCTAACATGGTCATTTTTTTGAAAAATGGTACAAAAAAGAACATTCCTCCAATTAAAGTGAAGAACATTCTAAAAGCTCACAATAAGCGCATTCAAAGCAAGTATGTATCTTAATAAATCCTACCTAAAATAGATTTGGATAATATGCTTTAGAAATGTTCTGATGCACCTGACTAATTTGACACTACACACAGGAAAATAAAGCATTAATGCCAGAGGACAGCTAGTATGTGATGATGTTCTCACTGCTATCATCAGCAGAGCACTGAATATCTTTTTAGTCACTCCCAAGTAAAACAGTTTCTCTAGAATTAACTATCTATTACTTCAGGGTTTACTTAACTGCACTGCTGCTCAGACAAGGTGCAGGAAACATTGGCCAAACTGTTTAACATCAGAAATTAATTAGAAAAATCTTCTGTGTGAAAATCTGTTGTAAATATCTTGTGTAGCTGGGGGGCGGGAGGGGTAGTCAGAAGGGAGTAGTGAAACTTCCAAACTATTTTGAGAAGCTGCACGCACTTTTATGTGTGTATATATATGTATATATAGATGATAAATCACACTAGGAAAAAAAAAGGAAAAAAAAAACTTTTGCCAGTTCTGCTTAAGAATCAAGGCTGGCCCCACCTCCACTTCAGTTCAAAGGCAGTGGTTTTGCTTTTTAAGATTTCCTTTGTCTATCAAGTTACTCATACTTCACGTTCCATTTAAATATTTACCAAAAGTCATATGCATTTGTGTCTGACCTTAGTGTGATTCATGCTCAGGTCTTTGCCTACAAGGAACTTTATTCTGCCACTCCAGCCCTCAGGCTAGTTATGAGTGGTACCCTTTGGCTAGTTATAAACATACATTCAAGAACAAATCGTGTAGTTAAAACACTGGCATGTACCCAAATAAAAGCTTTTTCAATAGGTAAATTACATATAAATTACAGAAGTAGCAATTTCCTATTCTACTAGAGTTCCCCCACTTTTATCCGAATATGTTCACGCACACAAAAGCTAAATAATAAAGAGCAAAACTACTGAAAAGTATTAAAACCAAAACACAGAAAGGACAAAAATCTTAACCTGGGAAATATATTTTTTCCACAGTGGTTCATCTTCACTAATATCGAATTCATTCCATCCATGGAATGCCCGTCTATGACAAACTTCACAGTTTTTTAAACCATTCTGAAGATTAGCCTATTAAAACATACAAAGAATAACACAGTCAGCAATTACACTGATAAACTAGACTTCAAAATAAATGCCAATACCAAAACATATAGCCTTAGATTATACAAATTTGGCCAACATCAGAAAGACAAGCTTGACACTAGTGTTTGTATGACAATAAAAGCTAACAAACTACTATTTCAAAACTCAATTTGTCAGTACTTAAGAGATTCAACAAAAAATTCACGGAACTACCACAGAGGCAGATGCTGTTTCACATCTCTAAACGATTGCTGATCTTCCCTGCACAAAACTCTTTAACAAGCCAAACTGTGGGCATAGTTTAGACTCTTGAAGATTAAGTCAGAAGTTCAGTTACTCAGCCAAATGACAGCAATTGCTTCAAAGTCTTGAGTTGCCAGTGACCAACATTTATCATGGTGTTTTCCTCAAGCAGTCAAGCATACAGAAATTGAAAAAAGACCACCTATCATGAAAATTAACTTAGATTCAATGGTTCATATATCTGTCAATGGGTAGCTTTCTCAGTCCTGTTCCTCCACTTAAAATGGAGGCTACCAAAATAAATTAAGGACATTAAGGATTCCTTAGAGAAATGGAAGCAATAGCTATGAAAAACAGGACAGAATTTTACAGGAAGGTTGACTGTAGGATTTTTATTAACAAAAAAGCAATCTTCAAAGCATAGAGAAACCCAAACATTTTCAAGTTGAATCTCATCACTCCTCCGAATACCCAATTTTTTGGAAAACATTAAAGATCAGAGCATTTAAAGTAACAATTTAAAACAATCAGCATGCTTTTATAAATAGACAATAGCTAATACCAAACTGCATGATAATGCATAGACTTTCAATGACAAGATCTGTCCTTAAGAAATATCAAACTTATTGTTTGGTAACATCAGCACATTCTTAAGAGATGCAAAACCACTTACTTGTAAAATGCTTGCTACTTCATCAACTGGCAATTCACTTGCTTTTTTTGAAGACAGTACAGGAATCATTGTCTCATTGTCACCATCAGGGATTTTTTGAAGACGTGCAACCTAAGAAACAAAACCAAAGTCTGAAGGGACGGAGAACACTAACATTTCATTTCAAACAGCATATACCAGAGCAATACAATATTAATGCTATTAAAAGGTAGTTTTTGATAACAATTGCACTTTAAAAAAAAAAATTACAAGTCAGCTCATTTTCATGCAGTACCACCCGCAATAATAAAAGAAAACATGGGACATGCAACTGAGAAGACTAATTTCTGCAACAACGTGTTCAGTGATGACAAAGATCCTAACAGTGAAATATATTAATAATCAGTTAGCTCATTATCATCGATACCTGGTCAGAAAGTAATCACTCCAGACAAATTTCACTCCCTGCCCCTACTTTCTATTCATTAATGAAGGTGGTCTAAGCAGGTCTATTTACATTTTCTTGTACACAAAGAAAGGAGAAACAACATTAAGAAAACCTCAAACAAGAGCACAGACGCAAGTAAAGTCATAAAACTTGACTACAGTTCAAAAGCTTCAAGTCAATGCTATAAAAAGTAATGTTTTCCTGTAATGTAAAAAAGTTAAAATTTTGTGAACTGCAGAACAGAGCAATAGCAACATTGATCGCACAGCTCAGCACTGCTTCGATATTTAATGAAGCTTCAGAGTTACCAAATTCTTGCTTATTAAATGAGAAGCTGGAGTGATACTCTTTCTTCCCCCTCACTACCTTACTGCACCCATAAGTATTATCTCGTCCATTGTGCCACACACACTTCCCCCCCTCCATTAACTGGAAGATGCCTAACATGCAAACATGCACACCACAAAAATGGTTTTGCCATTATACTTGCACAGAATTTAAATAGGTGGTTTTATGCTTTAAATATAATTATTGTCTTGTATTAATCTCCTCTATGGATGCTAAGACTTAAAATATAAGATAAAGTACTTCAAGATGACAATACATTAAAAGATTCCAGCATTTTTATGCCCTAAAAAAGGTATGACAATCTTTGTTTTCTGTACCACATGCTGCTTGCCATGTACTCAAATATCACAGCTGAGATAGATACAGTCAACTCAGTATTTGTTCTTCTAGCTGCTTACTTAAATAGACTCCACAAAGGCATTATCCCAGGGGCCCAAGGGAACAATGAACAAAGGTGAAAGTGCTACAGTTGGAACTCACATGCTTTCACTTTCAAGAGAAACCCTTGGAAACTCTACACTTGTCATGCAGTCCCCAGTGAAACAGTAAACCAGCAAGACTTTCTCCTTCACTGTAAATACAAGAAAGCAGGTCTAGAGACTAAGATGAGAAAGAGGGTGAAACAGGGCGTGCATTTGAGCTCTTGGGCAGGCAGGATGGCAGACGAAGGAACTGCACCTTAACAATGTGTTTACTGGCCTCCAAAGAGGGGGAGCCCCCTGGACCCCACTCAGGTCTCTGTAGCTGAAACCAGCAGGACCGAGCAGCCAGGCCGCTGGAGCGCAGCTCAGCAAGGGCCAAGAATGGAACCCCAGCTACACTCTGCCACACCTCCACTCCAGTCCCCGTATTTCATTCCCCTGAAAGCGCTTTCTTTGGTTCTTTACTGGCTTTTTAATGATGCATTTATGCGAAGACCAGAATTGGAAAGTCTGTGGCGAGATTTTTAGAGCATTACAAAATATGTGACTTAAATATGCTTTAGCATTGGTTAGGTACTTACTGAAACCTTAAGTACATACACTGATGCAAGTCATCTTTAAAAATGATAGTGACTACATGCTATTATACACTATGAATATATACATTTACAAAACTTATCTAGCATGTTACCATTTCCAAATACCTTTACACATGTCACATCAGACAAGAAATTGAGACAAAATATATTTCAGTCATGGTTCAAAACAGTAACAGATTTTTCTGTCTCAACAGATGTATATTTAAAGTATTTTAAAAGAACTTTCAACTTCAGAAGGAAAATAAAATCATGAATATAATTCTGTTCCTAACAAGGGGTCTTTTGACAAAACCGAATACTAACAAGCCCTTACACCAACAAGGTTACACTATTCTGGATCAGAGGGACAAACATGTGCTCCACAGTTGAAGGCTTGTCACAGAACACAGCATCACAAGACTCCCTCTACAAAACAGAACTATTACTAAAGCAACTTAAGCTGACCACAATAGCAACTGGTTTTCAGTTAGGGAGAATACAGACATTGTGACCCTAAGCCTTACAAAATACTCTTTGGTGTATATAAATACATTTCCCTAAAACTTCATCATGGCAAGGGATGCATCATCACGACCACTCAGTCTTCCATGCAGACAGCCAGCCTTTGGTTAAGTGTACCACCTTTACCAGCATCCATGAAGCACTCGATGCTCACAAGGTTCAGTCCCTAGGAAGAAACAGTTTCATTCAAATTCACCAATTTTGCAATTAAGAACACATCCAGTTCCAGCTGCTGTTAAGTCTACACATAAACCAATATTAAGGTAAATTACTTCAATTCTCAGGAAATTGCTGTTGAAGATGATGACTTTGCATACTTTAAATGGTTATACTTAATTTTCTTTGGATTTTAACCTTACTTCTGTTTCAGTTTTCTCGGACCACACACTTTTTTCTAAATCAAACATTCACCCAGAATTTTCCCACAATCTCCCCTCTTTGATAAAACACCCTACGGAATTCCTAGCTGATGTTCTTTTCTTTCAGGTTTCTGATCCTA
This sequence comes from Dromas ardeola, assembly GCA_013398915.1. Taxonomy (NCBI): domain Eukaryota; kingdom Metazoa; phylum Chordata; class Aves; order Charadriiformes; family Dromadidae; genus Dromas; species Dromas ardeola. The sequence goes on from VYZM01018199.1 coordinate 301,227, forward strand.
AGTACTAGCTTTTGATTTTTATTGAAAATAGATACCACATTCATTGTATTAGCTACAAAACACCAGCTCAGGGCTGAAAAACCATTAAGCCTAAGTGCTGTTTCAAAACAAACCCACAAACATATGAGTTTGACCAAGATGACTCCACATTCTCAACAAAAATGCTGAGCAACCACACTTTTGCAGTAAGAGTAGGCAGAAATTAACTGAGAGCCATTTACAAATTTTAGTGCTGAGAAAAGTCTTTTTCCTGATACCAACTGACGTGGCTGCTAAACACAAATAACAATTCCAAAAAAGGATACATAACTGATCATTTCCGTAATATTATCAATTACGACTTCAGAAAGTCTAATAACAAGATTTCAAGGACATTTTTGTAAGTTAAACAAAAATGTTAAAGTACTCTCAGAGTTCAGGCTTTTCCAAATAAATCTTCATTAGTACAGAATTGTACCACAGCAAAGCCTATTTTGACAACCTTTTCATGACAGACTCAGAGGCATTTATTTTCAATGTGTGTTTCATTCATATTATCACCCATTTTACGAACAATATTGTACTGTACACAGTGAAAATATCTATACAGAAAATCTGGTCTAGGATTAAAAAAAAAAAAAAAAAAAGGCTCAGAAGGTCTTTTTATAGCCAGCTCCTTTCTCTAGAGCAAAATTTCATACCGTAAAACAGTTCTGGAGGATCCCCATCTAATTTCTCAAAAACCTCTACAATCTGTGTAGATTAAACTACACCCATAGTTCAGAAAAGAACAGTTTCGAACATCTAACTTTGCCACCAATTAAATTCAAATGCTTAACCAATGAGAAACAGATCACCGTTACCTTCATCATTACCTTCCAAAATATAAAGTGGGTTACACCAACAGATTTAGGTCCAAAAAAATAGTTGGAAAAAGTGCTTGCTACCTGCTGGAACACAGTAACTATACTGAAGCAAATAATTTTGCCTTTACGATGTGTTACTTCCACAACAAAAGCTATCCCCAAAACCACAATGTTCTACATTAAAGGAGTCAACCCACATATAGTAAGATGTCTTCCCATCCTACGCTGCAATTAATTTTCAAGCATCTATCAGCTGATACCTTAAAACACTTCAGTAATTCATTGCAGGCCAAGTTTTTATATGGATAATTGGGCTAAGAAATTGTACTGGCCTATGCTGCTGTATCAGAGAGGCAGCATGTACATGACCGCTGAAGCTTTTGGAGCTGTGACTACAGCTTCCCATTCCCTGCTTGCAGCTAACGCTACCAAGGAACAAAGAAGCAGGATGCTAACTAACAAAAATAAATAGCTGCCTCAGGAAGGCCTTTTCTTGGACCACTTCCAATGTACACACCACCATTTCTAGACTAAGAAACACGCATCAATCACACGACCATGGAACTGTGAACAAAGCGTGTTTATCAAAATTAATACAAATTAGCCTGGAAAGCTTACACTACCAGAAATTCAGAGTTCCCTTCTGTTTGCTCTAAAGAAAAATCTATTTCAACAGTTAACAGTAATGTGTTACTGTTTCTTCTTCCTCATATACTAAAAAATTCTACATACCCTCTTTCTACCATGACTGATACCATGTACCAACAACCTACTTCTACCATGCTGTTTCTCAGTTCAGCAGGAACCGTCCATTCTCAACCAGCAGGGCTCATGGACATTGAGATACTTTTACAATCATTTTCTGAGGGGAAATTTTAGCTCGACTTCCTCTGAAAATGCAAATGGCAGGACCTACACTCACTAAGAGCAGTCTAAAAATTTAGAACACCCTCATAACAAAATCTATTTTTAGAAAAACTTGTGACCAAAACATTTTAGCTAATTAGCTAATATAAAGTCCTGTAAATGTTACATGCAGTTACTCAACCGACCTACACGTGCAAAATACAAAGCTGGTGTAAAAAGAAAACTACTGAGAACAGTAAAACTGGGGCTGGGGGGGAAGTTTTAAAAACAATGACATTTAAGTTGAGGTAATTAAAGAGGAATACTGATTCTTTCTTTGACAAGTTCCTTCAGAAACCCATGAGACAAGATGCATCTGGGTTTGGGCGCTCTACTCTCAGAAAGAACTGTTTACCCTACCACACAAGAAGTCTCACTGGCAAACAGCAGGTTAGTAGAGACAGTTCTTGGGAACCATTGTGGCACAACTGGAAATGTAAAACGGTGACTGGAAGCATTGACTCCACGTGTTTTCCAACAGGTGCTTCTTAACCATACCTATCACTTTCTTCTGACTCTTCCCATCCATTTGAACAGATGATTCAGTCAGTTTGAATCTACCCCATCAGTCCCTCTAAAACTGAACCCCTTTCAAGCCAACCCAAGTAGTACAAAGACCTTTTGACTTGTTTGCAGTGATCAACCTGTAAGACTATTATTGTACGAGTAATTAGTTATCCACATCCAGGTATATGCCTCTATCACAGATACCACGCGATTGGTACTGAATCATGCTGTGTCTAATCAATGGCAAAATCAATGAATGTACACCTAATCAATGTGTAATTTATCAATGTGCATTTAATCTTAAGTATATGTACAGTACGGTGTCTTTTCCACTTGAAATATTCCATGCACCTGCTCACGAACTGCAGCTTTATTAATGAGATAAGGATATTAGAGTGTGTTGTGCAAGGGACAACTTCAAAGCCCACATACCAGACCTGACTGCTATCAGCGAGTGATTGATGAACCCGTACTGTGAGCAAAAGCCCGTAACAGTACTAAAGAACTCAGAGCACACGAGATCTACAGTGTGCCATGCCCTGACCAAAGATCCATCCAGAGCCCTATCATGTCAGGGTTCCCAGCATCAGAAAGGACACACGATTTTATACCTTGCTATCACCTTTTCTGAGTGATTAAGAGTGATCTGCCTTGCAAGCATTTGTGCCTTTCTTATTGGGATCCTGAAAAACTCAGTACTTCCTCACCCACCATAAGAATTATGTTTCATTTTTTATCTACCTTCCTCGCACTGAAAAAAATAATGATAGATAATAAAGGTGTTTCACTGCATACAAAACAGATTGAAACTTACAAGCTCCTCATTCCCTGAACTTTCCGTATGATCAAACTATACGTGATGTATACCCAAAGGTTTAGAAAACTCAGATCTTAGTAAGTATGTTCTTCTCCAGTTCTGTACAATTCAGAGCCAGGATGGCAGGTGTGGAGGGGTAACAGCAGATCGAGCAACTACTGTAGATATCAGTGCACAGGGTAACGTAATAAAATACCAAGGCGCTTACCTCTTCTACACCTGAAAGTACACAGGGCTAGAGATCAACTAGATGTCAATGGGCATAGAGGCCTGAGTCTCTGTGTGTGTGTGCACATGGACTTTGGAAACAGTTCCCGCTAGGCCAAGACTCTTGGCTGTGAAAGGTATCTTTAAGGAAAAGACTCTACCCAGAATGGAAGTAATGCTCTTTTCTGTCAGTTCCATCAGATATGAAGGATCAGTGCAAAGTCTCCTCCTACGCGTTAGGACATGGTGACTAGAAGTTTTGGAGATACAGCTCTTTAATCATCTTATTGTCCATCTTCACACTCTCCATTTAAATAGGCCAGCGCTCAGCATCACAACTGTGATTCCACAGAATCACTTTCTAGCAATGACCTTAAAAAAATATGTATTTCATTAGATTTGTCTAGAAAGCAAGGTGCTCCTAGAATCTCAATACAGGTCCCAGCCACAAAACAACAACCACATGATGACAAGACACAGCAAAAATCCAAGCACAAAAAAAAATAATAAAAAAAAAAGCATTAGGCATGATCAATAGTTACAGTTAAGTCCCAGACCAACTGCACACCCAGAAGCAAACCCTGGATGCACAGCAGGATTCCAGAAGTGGAGGCAGGGTGGAAAAGAGCACCCAAAGAGCCCTCAGACCATTCTGGAACAAGCAATACCCAACACAGTTGTGACCATGATACTGCTTCCTCCATGAAATTCTGACAGATCTTAACAGGACTATATGTCCAGAGAAATTCACCAGTTAAGTTGACAAAAGAAGCAGGTGGAAGTGGCTGAATGTGGTGGATACAGATTTAATAAAGTAAATAAAAATCAGCGCAGCCAAGTTCACAATGCAGACAAGCTACAAACTTCCCTTGATTAAGTAAATTCCATTATTTAATGTCTTATTCTTGGCTTTTGAACTAATTTTTTAATGATGTGCAGAAAACCGGAAGTTTTATTTAGGAAGGTTTCATCTATACAGACTGCACTGATATAGTTGTTTGTACCTCATATGTGATTAAATCATAAAGACCAATTACTTCCTGTATTCTCAACTGGCAATTTCTCTAATGAGTCACAAAACCCTGCAAATTTAGATATGAAAAATGCTCAAATACTATGACTGACCAATAAACCCCTAAAACAGAGGGCTCAGAGGAGATGGGCAAGGGCAATGCGCCCATGAAGCTCAGGAAACAGTGTTGGGTGTGACTAACCACAGCTATTGCAAAGAGTCTAACTTCACCTCAACACAATGGGGACTAGAGGGTGGCCTTTGCTTTGGATAAACAATTATCCAAATTGAGTGCATCAACCGGTAGTGTAAATGTTTCTCCCCAATTTCATCAAAAGAATGTGAATGCCTGACTTAGCCAGACCAGCAGGGGGGGATGTATATGTGGTTCAGCCCAACATATGCACTGAACAACCAACAGTATTTCAAAAGAGAGCAACGGCTTGAGCTGGTTTCAACCCACAGATTCCTTTCCAAACTGCAGATGCCCAGCGTCATGACGGTGAGCATATTATAGAGACTGGTAATGGGAAACACATTGGTATTGAGACTGAACTGTGTATTGCAATTTCTGTATTTTGCTAAGTTTAACTTACAAAATATACTTAAAACATAGTACAAACATATCATTCTGCTAAATCGGAAATCCCTCCAAACGTCAATTATCTTTAAATACACACATTTGATATTAAACATTACAGCCTCTATACATGGATTATCTAAAAGAACCTGGTCAGAGTATTACACTTTGATAAACACCTTTATGGGAAATAATGCTGCTTTCTTACAGCAACAAGTCAAGTGCCAACACTCACTCAACACAAACATCCACGACCATTTTGCAAAAAGAGTATTTTACCTGCCATTGCAAAGAGCTGTCCCTTCCCACCCCCAAAAGGTTGAAGTCTGCAGACTAATGAGCCACTTGTTTTCTACCAGGCGCTGTTTGCTCAGGAGAAGAAACACTTTTTGAAAGCTTTGAAGTTACTGTCTACTGTCTTCATTTAAATGGACTCCTTTGGAAAAGTGTGATGATTTTTCACTTCTGGGGAAACAGCTGCAGCAGCTCTGTATTCTAATATTCAAAGAAATTTGTTCCTATTCAACATAATTTTAGTTTAAACATTTTACCAGGAGACCCCACATCAAAGGAAGTGCACACAGAACAGTTCTGTCTCTAAAAAAGCCAGAACGAAAGAGAAACACTAATTTGCATTAATGAGTTCTCCTTGCAGAGTAATTTCTATCCCTGGAGGTCACATAGTTTCAGCCCCTTGCTATTGTGTGTTATTTCATAAGACTTTACAGAAAAAGGGCAATATTCAACCTGGCAAAGACACTACCCATTAACCAAAGAACTATAAGTACCCAAATTATGAGAACAACCTGCTAAGCTGCCCCTGAGCCTGAAAAAACACTGTCGTGTATTTGAGTACTATTTCAGTAGTGCTTAGGACTTTCACTATGGCCAACCACCAGCCACAACGCAGAACTATACTCCTTGATACACAACACTTCTGCATTTCCGACCAACTAAGAAACAGAAATCTGAATACTGGCACCAACCATCTTGAATCTCAAGGTTTGCCCAATCTTAAAAGTTGTAAAATAGTTAAGAGACAGACATATCCCCAATCCCTCCCCAGATCCCCAATATCTACCTCAGGCAATGTAATAAAGACTACGATGCTCCATTTAACATCCAGCTTACTAACTCTACAGTAGCCTAGAAAGCTCAAGAACTGTTTTCAAGTACCAAAAATACTTAAGTAATAAAAATATCTTCAAAAAAAAAACCCCACTTCTCAGAGAAACACGTCTCCACAACCTGAAAAGCATCTTATTCTTTCAAGATGTTTCACCCTTCTTTAATTTAAAAAAATAGAAAGGAAAGTAGGACATCTGGTTCAACTGAGGCTACCAGCACAACAGTAAAGCTGAGCAATTTTCTGTCACTGTAGTATATTCCATATGGTTATCTTGCAAGCCTTGTGAATGACAACTGCCTGCTCTCTAGCCAGAGAAAACATTTCACAAAAATAATGATACCTTAACCTGACTGCAGTGCTGTAGATTGTAGGAGTAATGGCAACAAAAATTCAGCTTAAAACCCCAACACCACGTCTGTTCAAACCACCTTATCTTTCTTTAGCCCATTTATATAGTATACAGTTGAAACGTAAGAATGCCAAACATTCAAACTTTGTATTCAATTGCTACAAAAGATTTACTATTTAGAGCATTTCTGTATACTCTGGAGGATGCACTACGATGAATTTAAAGCCTTGTTGCTGAAAGCCTCGAGGTGACATCAGAGTTACCAAGAATGCAATGACAAACACACCAGACCAATCTGTATTCAATTGGCCAAAATATTCAGCTTTAATTCTTCCTGTTCAAAAAAAACTCCTTGAACACTGGAAAAGTCTGCTTGAACCTTTCATACATTTGTCATTACTTATTAATCAGAAGAACAAAAAGATACAGAATCCTAAGCACGCACTAAAATGGTCAAACCAATATTAATGCCTTGGTGAATGCAAAGTTTACGTATAATAGCACTGGGTCAGTTCAGAAACATTGCAATAGAGCACTGATGGCCATACCTCACTTGACTCCAAATAGCATACGCCTCTGCTTAAATCCTGATTCACGTGAAGCCTTTTAGAAGCTGAAGGCCAAAAGACTTCGGGTCTAAATATCAGTCATTTATCTTGCCAGAGAGTTGCTAACATTCTAAGAGAACATTTAGGCTTAGAAATAAGATCATATGGCTCCTCTCCAATAGTCTGCTGCTATCTCATAACACTTGGAAGTGCTGAGCTTCTCAAAATGATGGACGGCACTTGAACAGCAAACTCTAATAAAGAATTTTAACACCCTGTGATATACTACTAATGTATCCATGATGTGCAGACTTTAGTTGCCATATAATTGTATTATGCAAAAACACCAATAGAAATATTTGCTCAGTATTTATTTGTATAAAATAACAAAGCTCCAAGACTCAACTGTTGATTATATCCTTGACAGCTATACAGTTACTTCACAATGTGACAAAATGAAATTCTAACTAAGAAGATCCTGAACTTATTGTTTACCACAGTTCTCAGGACCAAGTTAGTATCAATGCTAATTTAAATGCAAACATGCAAACATAACTCACTGCATAATTACCCTACTTATGGTAATAAGTTTTCTTATTAGTATCAAGAAAGCAACATTGTACTCACTAAGCTTTTTTTTTGTGAATTATGTATGCAGAAAAAGTCCTGCAGAAAATTTATGACTTAAAAATATTTTAAAAGCCTTTGTAAAAGATTCTGTAGGCTGCATCTGCTAGTCCATTAGCCATTTTATCCCTTCTAAGTCTTTAGAGTAGAATGTTTATAAAACAAATAACTAGAAAAAGATGCTTGTCCCAAATTTATACCTCAATCATTGTATTTTATTTTCCTTCTCTTCTCTGCATTGTAACTTTATCATTCCTTCTAGCTTCTACAAACCACACTGTAAATGTCACTTTTATCAGTCAGTGTCAATTAGGTATCACCTGAAATCTTTCACCAATTCAAAAGCAGTTTCAACTAAAATCTATTTATTAACTTATTCCACTCTTGCAAAATTCCACCACGATCTATGGGTGAATTTATATTGAACTGAAGCTAAGGCTACATACAGAAGTGAGTCAAGCTAATGGTCTGCTTATGCTAAAAGGAGGAGGTCTCACTGCTTTGTCCCTCACCGCTTTTGACATTAACTGGACGCTTCATGACCCCATTCAACTTACTAATTCAACAGAAAGCTGTCCAACAGGGGGCAAGGGGAAAGAAGGGCTGGGCTAACCTTCTGCCAAGCTAGCAAGCCAGACAAACTCAACAACCATGACAGCCAACACAACACAACTGACAGGAACACAGCTGAGAGTAGGATCTTCTTTCAGGGTTAACGAGACCACTTCATACAGTCCTATAGAAGAGCATCCCAGGATCACCACACGCCTGTCAAACTCTTCACCAAAAAGGCAAGCGAAAATGTGTGTTTCTGTTTCGTTAAATTAGCTACCCTGAGAATTGTCTGCATCTTCCTTACACCACTGCTTTTCCTGACTCACTAAGAGATTATGCCATAGATTCCCCACATAAAGGAGTTACAAAGCTTGCAAAATAATAAACATACATTCTGTGACATGTGAACTCAAGCAGACTCCATATTAAACCACCTCTAGATTATTATAGATTAACACTTCTGATTTATCTGCATGTGAAAAAAGGGGAAAGGAAAGACTAAAACTATCTAATGCTCCATCAACCAGTCAAACAACAGATTAAAAGATAACACTGACTGCTGAATTAAAAAGAGTATCTATGTTTCTAATACAAGACACACGCTGTGTTAACTTAGCAGTTAAATTATCAAAGCTGTTAAAGATAGGAAGGCATCTACTAGAACTGGTTTTTAGTGAAGACTCAATTTTAAAAAAAAAAAAAGAGAAGAGTAATCTCTTCTCTCACCTTATCCTCCAAGTTAAACAGAAGAGATATGACTTTTTTGCCCACGTAAGTGTGAAGTACTGGGTTCTAATTTTCTGCAAGCTGCAGATGGTAAGAACTGGTAATCAATGAATATTAAAATTCTTGTTTCACCTATTAGTTTAAGAAATCATCTACATGTCAAAAGGAACGTGAACTGCTGTGATAACACCAAGTCCGTTTCAGAATTTCTAGCATTTTCTATCGCAAATTTCATTCTGATTATTTCAGATATTACTTTCATGAAACAACTGATGATGCCACTCTGGAACATTTTAAATTGTTTTCAAGTCACTGCTGCCACAGGCATCCCTTCCCCCTCTGTTTTCAGTTGCACGTACACACGCTCCACCCGTTCATCAGTACTTAGAGCTGCCAAATCCATGATGAGCTAGTCCAGGGTGCTAACACACTGCCCTCAAAAACCCAAATCTATTCACTGATCTTCAATCTGTTACTTTAGCAACTAAGCCCATTTTCACTATTTAAGAAAAACACCCATGAAACTCAAGAGGAAATTTAACTCCACTTCAAGCACACGACAAAACCAATTCATTTATCACCTCAGGATTATGTGAAGAAATAAAACACCTTTTTTTCAAAGAAAAAAAAATTCTTGATTTACGTCTCACTATCCATCCAACCATCAAAATTATCCTGAAATTACTACTGAAAGACTATAGGCAGAAATTAACAGTCATCTTTGAAGATCAGCTGCAATTAACCAGGACTCAAAACAATGAAGATTAAGGAGGATTTCAAAATCACCACATGATGTTCCTATTAATTACAGTAAGTACGGTCTGAGTTTTTGTACCAACCTTCTACATGATTTTGGGAAAGTCTTTTCGTTTTACGTGCGGGAAAAATGTTCCTCTGACCTCTTCTGTTAGGCACTTAATGATCTGGAAAAAAAAATGCTACAGAAGGCCTTGGTAACAAAACAGTACTCCTATTTAACAATTTGTATTCCTAATCATAGTCTGACCTCAGAGCAGAGAAACTCAAAGTTGATGTGACCTAAACTGTATTCTTTATTTTTCTACTAAAAGGCAGCCTTCTACAAGACAATCTTCAGTAGAACAAAGAACCTGACAATCAACCTGAAACATGGTGATAAAAGAAAGAAAGAAAAAAAAAAAAAATAAGACTACAATTATAGAAAATTACGTATAACATCCCAAAGGTACCAGTGGAGAGATCCAAAAGTTACAAAGCCTAGTTTGCACTCAGAGCTATGTTTTCTCTAAACAGCTGCAAGTTCTCTTGACTGCCTGCAGTTGAAGAAAAAGCTGCGCTTATGGAAAGAAGTCACAAAATTATATCTTTCCAAACAAAAATGCAAACATCATTGCTCTAAGTCATAGTTTTATTGAGCTAAGCAGAAGTCTTCCTATGATGGGAAATCCTCTCTTCCCCATTACCATGGGACACATGAATTTTTGCGGAAGCTTAATCATCCCAACACAAGAGACAGGAACCATGAAGTCTTGGGACAAAACATTAACTAGCTTAGTGTAAACATACAATACTGCTTACGAAAACTGAATTAACACAGGAAAACATCAGTTTTCCAAACCATCTTATCACTTCCCAATCTTCAAGATTCATCCAAATACAGGGGGAAAAAAATCTGCCATCTCTTGCTCAACGTTCAAACTGAAGAGACCTTTCAAACACCAACTTGCAAAACAAAAAAAAAAAAGTTTAAAGATAATCTAACTGTAATAATTGTTCTACAAGATTACAAAGATTCCTCGACTATGTCCTAGAGAAAATACAATAAGGATCCTCTCAAGAGAGCTGAAAAGTTCCAATATGAAAGCTGCTAATGTCTAGCTGTCTCAAAATGTCAAATGGATAGAAAAAGAAGAACTCAGAAATACCAAGAACACTAAAATAGACTGCTGTAAATATATATGCCTGTCTGGAGTCTCAGTTATGAGACTGGGGTGGAGGGGAGTGGAATGCGTAGAGAGGAAGTAACTCAAATGTTATGGGAATAAATTCAGTCTTTTTATTCATACTGAAGTTTAGCTTTTCTCCTACCCCCAGAAGTCTACTCCATTTTGAAAGCCCTCAACAAACCATAGAATTTATTTCTGCCTTTGAAAAACATATCTGATCATTTTTTATTTTTCCCCTAAAGCTTTTTTTTATGTAAGTTATATCTGTCATACAAATATTACTGATTTTTAAACATAATTTATTTATTTCATAAGAAACTTAAGAAACGCTATCTTTGTGCTACCAGCATTCAGAAAACTTAGAATGGGCCATACTATCACATGCAACTTGGTTATATACTATATCTATCATACGCTATTTATGATATTGGTATTCTATTGGTAATAGAACAAAAAGTCATTAAAAGTCTTCCTGCCATTTTGGTTTTGGTACCCAAAATGTAAGACAGCTACTACCCCCCCACCACTCACTTCAGTCTTC
>VYZM01018199.1:318017-368461 GCA_013398915.1 Dromas ardeola
GGGGGGTGGGGGGCACCTAAACATCCTAGTGGTTGTTAGGTAACTATTTTTCTCTTTCTAGTTCGCAGGCCTGAAAATACTTCTTAAAAGCAAGCCAACCTACTGATAATAGGTTTGCATTTAGGAGAGCAGAATTCCTTACGCATTCAACGCCAACTTAAGTAGCACCCAGCCCCAAGCGTTCTCCTTCCCTTGCTGTGTTGTCAGGTCTATGTGCCACAGCACACCACTTAAGTGTTCTGCATCACCAAAAAAAGACTTCCCATCATCCTGTCACCACACCCCCCTCCCCACCCCATTCCCTCCCCATCCTTTTCCCCACAGATGTCTCCTGATTTACCTGCTATTGATGCCCAAGCCAGACCTTTCCTCCTGCAAGTGGCCTTCAGCAGCAGGGAGCCACTAAGTTATCTCAGAACCACAACCTCAAACTGACCAAGACCTATGGTTATGTGGGAACTGATTCACATCCAGGATAACCCAGCAGGTCAGTAAATGCAGACTTCTCAAACTGAATCACAAGTGGTTATTCTGGGACAGTCAAGAGGGTAGAACAGGTATGGGGAGCATAAATAGGTACTGCAGCTTTCAGTACTTTCTGCGCTCCCCTAGACCTTTGGGGCTGAAAAATAGCAATTGCATAAAATGGTTTGGTTGGTTGGGTTTTGTTTGGTTGGTTTTTGTACTAGTCAGCTGTAAAAAAGCATACTTAGCTTCCAACCAAAATGTTGCTTTTAATTGCCTTTCTACATCATCAGAAGAATTAAGACCCTCTGGAAGGCTTGGAAAAAGCCCTCCATATTACAAGGCTTTACCTTTTAATATGAAAAAAAAAAAGCGCCTACCATATTAAAAGGTAATAAATATGTGACATTCCAGATAGTACCATCAATCACTTGGAAAGAAAGGAGAATTCAGTCTCATGGCATTAAACAGATAGGCCTTAACCTACAGCAAGTTTATGTGCAAGCTTAACTTCAAGTTTGATTTAGTCTTCAGGATTACAGTTAATTCAGCTTCATCTCAACTACTCCCTTGTGCTACAGCAGTACGAGAATAGTAAAAAAAATATATATCAAAAAATAAAAATAATAAAGATACCTATAACTGCAAAGTTCACAGATTGGAGATCTATTATACATGCTTCTGTTGAAGTCACTTTTCAGACCATAACAGCACTTGAAATACTTGATGCTCTGAAGTGAGCTTCCAGATCCTTTTAAAGGATCCTGTTAAAGATGCATTTGTTTAAATTCTGTCAGTGTTGAGTAATGTTAATGAAATCTACTACAAATTTTGTTAATTTCATGAGAACTTTATTTATGTACTATAGTAAGAGAAACGTTTTTCTGAATCATAACCAATAGTATTTTAATATGGACAAAGCTTTCTATAGCACTTCCGTTTGGGGCAGAAAAGGTTAATATGTGATCCTGCTGACAAAACAGGCTTCTCAACTATTTGCTTAAGATATGATTCAAACCACCCTCAATAGACTGAGCACAGATTAGCTTTTCAGGAAGAAAAAGATTGCTTTCTGTTAAGATGGACTTTCATTTGATCTAATCTCATTATTTGTTGTCTTTCATCTTGATGTTAAAAACTCACCAGTGCTTCTACAGTTCTTGACACAGTACTTGTCTGACTGGAGTCAAAACAGGGCAGGGATGATACCGGAGCTTCTCATTTACACACTTTAAGTGGCATGTATCATTCATAAAGCCTGTATTGCATATTTCCTCCCAACATCCTTTCCATCCATGCTGTTCAACTGATAGCTGATAGAAGCAATCACCTCATCTCTGAATAGAATTCTCCAGAGGAAAATCCATTATAATTCTACATAAAGTTTAAATGCTTTTATATATGTGTGTGTGTATATATATACACACACAAATAAAATCAGTTGACTAAGTTTAAAAGAAGATAAAGGATACAGTTTTCCCAGACAAAACATGTACTCATTTCATTTTATAAATCTGAGCATGTTAAGATGTGAGAAACATAGCTACGTTTTCAAATTACCTTAGCTCAGCCCTGTCTTGACACTGTGCAATTATGCTAATTAAGGAACTTTGGTTTATGGCAGTCTTAAATTAGATTTCACTGATTTTTTAAAACCCCATTAAATTTAACCCTTTCATCACATCCCTAAGTAGAATCCCTAGTAACATTCTACATTCAGAGAAGGGGTGCAGCATCACAGCAATTTAAGTTGACACAAAAATCAGGCTTTTGTGATTCTCCTTTTGCTGATGCTCAGTTCTGCACCTCCTGGCACTGTCATCTCTTGGTAACCCAACACAGGGGGACTGATCCAGCCAAAAGGAAAGCCTATCTCCAAAAAGGCATTGCTGCTGAACTCCCAGAACTGGTACAGGAAGGCAGTGTGGGGCAATGGCAGGACTGTGGGAGCTCCAACCTAAAATCAGCTTGAACTGTTGTGAACATACACTCTCAAAGGATTCAAGAAAATCTGGTTTAATCTATCCTTCAGGGAAAGACTAGATGAATTCATTTTCTGACCATAGCACTCAACTGTTGTCTCAAACCTGTCTTTCATCTTCCATACTTTTCTTCTGGACACCTTCCATCTCTCCCGCATATTGCATACTCACCTGCCATTCTCTTCCTTCAGCTGCATGATTTTGAAATAGTTAAAATTGTTAATTGCATATTTTCCATAGAGGTTTCTCCTCCCTTCATTTAGGGCATACAGAGGTCTTCAGCTGTTTCTGGTTTATCCTCAGTGATTGTTTTCAGAGTTGACTACTCCGGTAGAAGCTTCACTACTAAAGCGGAAGCTCTCAGAAGTGCCTCTACCCTATGTAGTGAGGTTTCACAGTTCCAGAGACAGTCCTACTCATTTTGTGAAGTAAGGAGCTAGTTTCCTGTTGCCTATAACAGACAGCCAAGAGACACATACAACGAGATTGTGCTCTATAATTGGAATATGCTGTGAAGTTACTATTGGAAGCCTTAGCTGAGGCAGGCAACATGCTTTGTTAGGATGTCTTCTGCCAGACAAAGGCGCCACTGCTCTGCACCATCAGCTGCGGCTACAGTCATGTTATGGCCTGAGTATCACAGAAGGTGGAAAACTGCTCCCTAATAAAGGTTTATGTCTTGCCAAAGGATTACTGCAATTCGTTAAATGGGAAAGAAGAGCACGCCATTTACTTGTAAAATATTTCAGTTACGTTATAGTAAGATGTCTGTGGTGGAGAATAAAGACCTTTCAACAATGAAACTATAAACAGTTAAAAAAAACAACCCCTGCAGTAGTGAAGTACTTCAGTTTGAATTGATTCAAGGCTAATGTGCCAAGAATTTCAGGAATGCTGCATATATTACAGAGAAGTAATCTTGCCAGGTCTCTTGGCACTTGGAAATTCTTTTTCAAGACTATTTGAGGGGGGGTAAAATTGTGTGAAGGTAATACTCAGTAAGGAGCTGGCAGTTAGTAAACAGATGTTTACGTAGTTATAAGATTTCAGCTCCTGGCAAGAATAAGATAATTTGTTTGATAAAACATTTAAGCGTAATGTGTTGGACTGTGTAATTTTATTCAGACTCAGAGCCAAAAATTTTATCAAGTGAAAGCATGCGGTAGCTTTTCAGGTTGGGAGAAATTCATTATAAACTTTTGTTTTACAGGAGAGCTCACATTCCACTTTCCTTCTTATTTTCAGAACTGCTACTGTGTGTATGTAAATGGAAGTCAACTATTCATAGGATTTTTTCCTCCCTTATGTCTTAGTAAAGGTGGTCTGAGGTCACATTTTCAAACTGGTAGAGGTTATTGATAAAAGCAATTAATATGGCATCCTTCTATTACAACTATGTGCTCTAGCTTAAAAGACCCCTAACCTAAAGGTAACTCCAAGTGGTGAACTGAAAGGCTAAATCTGTATTCCGATGCATTCTTCATCGACCCCAACAATAAGGCTGCAAGGGGAGAAGTAAAAACTCTACTTACAGGTATGTAACACTTAGAAACTTAGTGAAGTACACTTAGTAAAATTACCCAAATTTAACAAGGTTGTTCTGACCTGGTTCCCTACCCAGCTACAAAAGCTTGTGCTGGGACAAAAAGGAGGTGGGAGCAAGTGCTCTGAAGTGTTCCCATACCACTGCTGATGAATATCAAACTTCAGCACAAGGGAATTAAGTAGCAAACATCCATTTCAGGGCAGCACAAAAAGACTCCTGTCTGCCTTGGAAAATAGGTGCTAGAATATTTCCAGCAACATCTTTAGCCTAACTCTTGCATTAAATAGTCAATCACATACTCAAGTCTGCATTAAATAATAGATCACATATTCAAGTCCATACATCACCAAGGGCTGGATTCAGCCCCCAGCTGAAATTGGCAGGAGTGGATATGGGAGGGACAAACCCCACGGCTATGTCATATGAACTGGGAGGGTATATTCCACCAGCCTGTCGCAATGGGAGGGTTAAAAGGGCCCTGAGGTGCCCCTCTCTCTCCCTTCCAATAAATCAGTGACTAACGTCAGCTTCATTCTGTGCATCTGCAACAAGCCAAGAAGCACCAGAGGGGGATTTAATTTAAAAAGAGTTGAAACTTGTACCGTATGCCCTCCTCCCCACCATCTGGCTAGTGGGGACATTCTGTACAAATTCAGCATGCCAACTGCCTATTCAGAAGGAAAAAAAGAAGTTCCTCTTTCAGTAGAAATATTAGGCAGTTCCCATTCCATCTTTAAGGGCCTCCAACGTAATCCAGATCTATTGAGGAGTTCTGAGGATACAACCCTATTTATAGACTACAGAAACTGGCAGTGATAGATCAGTGAAAAGCTTGTTTCCTATTTGAAGTTCATCTTAAGGTAAATTATAACCTTAAAGATTCTACATAGTATTTGAAAACTGCCCGAAATCTGTTTATATCTAATCAGAGACATGATTTCTATCATATATCTTACATATTTCATATAATATATTTAAGGTCAGAAGATTATAATATTACCATATTATAAGATGGTTTAAGATATTATTGTTATGAGGTCATATTTATCATATCACATCAAATATATCTTACACTGTGTATTTCTGTGATTCCTATCATAGAATCATTGAATGTGTTGGGTTGGAAGGGACCTTTAAAGGTCATCTAGTCCAACGCCCCTGCAGTAAGCAGGGACATCTTTAACTAGATCAGGTTGCTCAGAGCCTCATCAAGCCTGGCCTTGAATGTCTCCAGGGATGGGGCCTCCACCACCTCTCTGGGCAACCTGTTCCAGTGCCTCACCACCCTCATTGTAAAGAACTTCTTCCTAATGTCTAATCTTAATGTACCCTGCTCTAGTTTAAAACCATTGCCCCTTGTCCTATCGCCACATGCCCTTGCAAACATCTCCTCCCCAGCTTTCCTGTAGGCCCCCTTCAGGTACTGGAAGGCTGCTATAAGGTCATATCTATGATTTACTTAATCATAAATCTATGTTTATATCTAGCATTACTTTATCTATCATTAGGTTATATCTAACCATATATCTATCTAGCCATATAGCTATGGCTTATTTAATACGCTGAACTAAAAAGATATCAAGCTGTAGATGTTTCTGATTCATCACTCATTGACTTGTGGAAAATGATCCATCCAGGGGAAAAAAAAAAAACAAAACTATCATTGGAAGCCTCTGACACTATAGGAGCAACATGGATTAATTAGAAGTTACTTATGTGTGTATGCAGTGTGAACCAAAATCTTAATTTTGCTACTCGAAGTTGCAAAATAGGACTCCTAGAGAATTTTCTTCAGTAGACCTAGATTTCAGTAAACGTGGTGCTTTTATGAATTTGTCTTTTGTATCTCCCATAATTTTCACTCCAAATTGTTTTCTGTTTCTGAAAAGTTGATCTTTGGTTGTTTACAGCCTCACATCTTCAACACGTGTGCAGTCTCATGCTGTTTTTCACTTCCTGGGACAGATTACAAAGGATTTTAAATAAGCTAACCTTAGTGTTTCAGTTTTTCCTGTCGATAAAGGCTGTTATATCCTAAGCCATAGTCTCACTGGAATATCTGAAGAGAGCGCTAGGTTTGAAGAAATTAAGCTTTGCAGGAATTAAGCTATTACATCCTACAGAGTCTAATCAAGATCCTACTTCTAGGGTAAAAGCATAAAGAATGTAGAACTGTAACAGAGAAAGTGAAAAAATCAGTGAGAAAAAAAAAGGTCCATTTTTAGATTTGCCAAAACCTTTAAAATAGTATTTTCTTGTGCAGTTTGTGACAAAAGGAAAACCACGATTTTTTCCCCCAAGTTCTAGGCCTCTTAAGGTAGTACATCCAGTTTGAATAAAAGAATGACTTCATGCATTTTTGCAGCCCTTCACACAATGGCTTCTGATCCTAACAGGAACTTTTTACCAAATATTTTCTAATCAGTTCCAGGTTTACCGCAGGTACACAAGCTTCACAAGCGCTTATCTTTAAGCAGTACTCTTTTTTTGTTACATTTACCTGATTTTGAACCACCCTAGCCATTTGTGACCGTAATTCCATTCAACCTTTTAAACCAGCTGTGGCATGACATCCTCCTGTCCTTCTATGCAAAATTAGCCCTGCACAAACACAGGGCCTCTTGGAGCACTGTGATTGAAGGAGCAACCACATGAAATTTGTTCAGGTTTAAAAGTTTCTAACAGCAATGCCAGCACTTCTGAGTCCTATATATAGGATGGTTGCAAATATATTTTTTTATGTTAGCCCTCACTGAAAATGCCCCACGTTACTATGAAAGGCAGCCTCTATTAAGATTGCTATCACTAATTTGGGTTCCTCCCTTTGTCCTAAAGACTGAGTTCAGGCAGTAGTAGCCTATAACAAACTTCCTGTGAATGCGAAGCAAATACCATAAACAAGCGCTGCGTAGCATGAACACCAGAGAAAGGCTGCAGCCAAAAGCTCTGCTCCTATAATATTGCTGTGTTAATAGCATTTGCAGTTCCTGGGCTTTAATAACATATTCTTTGATATTACAGGCTGGTTCCCAGAACTGTGCAATTAGATCAAAGATGTTTGCCTACGCTGAAAAAAAGTTTCTAATCCTTTTAGTTGCATAGAAAAGCTTGAAACCATGAACCTCAAAACTGGAATAGAAAGGCCAAATGAAATTTCCCTGAAAAGAAATCAGAATTTGAAAGGCTCAGTCATTTTTGTAATTGTTGGGATTGACAGTCCTGGAATTTCTAGCATTCAAAAGCATTTTCAACTAGGCTTTTTTAATGCCTCTTGAGCATTTTCTGCTCCAATTCATTTTAAAATATGGTAAAAGTAGGGCTGCTATATTTCCGTCTAATTTCCTGGGGAGAAACATGAATATATACATGTGTTACTGAGTGCACGTGAGCCCGGTACCTCTTCATTGTAACACATGTTCAGTACATCTGATGGTGTGATAAACTAGTTCGACAGGGCACAGCTGAAGAAATTCCATTAAGAAAAACAGGAGTCACAAGCATCTGTTTTGTTTGACTATCTCAGAACGTTAAATGCCGCCTAAATTTTGGGGGGTTTCTTGTCTTTCTGTGTCATTAGAAATGCTAACATGAAAAGCCTCTAAATTAAATCTAATCCATCTGTATCTGACAGACTTATTCACGATTTTAAAAGGGAGGCAACAGTGGGATGGGACAGAGAGTTTTTTTTAGTTAAAAATAATGTGTTCATTTGTACACAAATAAAGCTACAGCAATGGAATATATCTTAGTTTTGAAATCTTTTCTCTTGGTCTTCAGTCCTTGTCATACTTATGTTTACATACGTTGCTCTACCTGTTATTCAAATAATGCTGTAAAATTCCATCTTAGTCTCTCTATAATCTTTAAGTTTTCTACTGCACTGCATGTTCTGTTAAGGTTTTTCATTTTACTAAATTTCAGAAGTGGCAGCCAGCCCACTCCACTCCCCCCTTCCCCAAGCAATAGCTGTCATCAGCAGCCATTCGGTCATGATACTGGCTTAAGTGAAGAACCTGACCATATGCGACTGAGATGATATCGGTGTCACCAGAAGTGCCTAAATGAAAAATAACATTTTGGGAAATGTAATACAATCCTGTTTTAAATGTCAATGATGTAAGACTTCTTCAGCAGACCATTTCATAAACTTAGAGTCCAAAAATAAGCATTGACCATTTAGATTAATCAAGTTTCAACTTCTTAAAAAAAGAATTTATATAGTATAAACCATTAGGCAAGAGCTGCCACAGTCCATAAGCAGCTAGATAAGTTCTTCAAGATGCTAAGGGACCACAGGCCTCTTTTGTCAAAAAGGCAGAAGCTCAACACCTTAAGATTAGGATCCTTGTTTAGCTCAGTGCTTCCTTCAAGTGGTTATTAGTTGGCATTTTCTTATGACAATACCAAAACCTGCTCATCTTAGAATGTGTGTGTAGAGATAGACATAGCGTATGCTTGAAAAATTGATTAGTCATGTCTGATAAGGCAGTGGAGACCCAGCTCATATTTCAACCAGAAGATGGTAGTTCAAAGATGTTTATCTGAAGGGGGAAAACATCCAAGCTTCAGTACTGATGATCATAGTTCAAGAAGAAAATCTACTGGGGGGCAGGGAGGGGGGAGGGGGAGAAAAATCTGCACATCCCTGGAAAACATTGTACAATCCTGACAGGAATTTCTGTGCGACTATAGTAGAAAGTCTAGCATAAAGCCAAACCAGAGCAAATGTGGATTTCTTCTGATGCAGTCTCTCAAATATTGATCTAAATGAGCTTAGAAGAAGCTAATGTGACAAAGAGGATACCTGAGCTACCCATCTCTATTAGAAGATAGAGTTTTCCAAATGAGTTTGTGGACTGCAAGGAACGGTTAGGACACAGGAATCATTTTGACATGATGGTGTTAAGCAAAAAATATTAAACAACATGATACCCGGCAGCCCCAGAGAATCACAAAGTATTTCAGATCCTGGACGTACCACCCCAGGGATACACAGCAATCAGTTAGCGCTTTTTATGCTTCAGAACAATGAAGAACAGAAATTAGGGAAAATGATTCATTAAAGAAATGAGTCAAGTCTCTGTTTAACCACAAAAATCATAGCATCTTAGTCATTCAAAGCAAGCAGCACTTTTAACGTATCATCTAAAATTTAACATATGCATAGTTTTTACATACCAAAAAGTATACCACAATTATTAAACAAATTTAACTTGACATGTCTAAAGCCATTATAATGAAGTTTTCATTAATAACTATATAGATTTCTTAGTTGTCCTAGTAGAGAAGTACTATGTGATTTGTAATACTCGCATATTTCATAGAGCGCTTATACTGGAAACTTGAGGTAGCTACACCAAATGCATCTTTTGATACAGAAATCTTTAGAAAAGCAAAACAAAGCCAGACTACTGGTGACCTCCCTCTTTTTTTAACCCAATAGTAGCACTTGGACTACCACAGCCATAATACAAGCATTATCACTGTTAAAATATTGGCAATAATGGATCTCATCTCTCCTATACACAGTAAGAGACAGCATCATTTCCAACTAGATGTTAACTTGTGTGTGATGGGACATACTGTTTATCTCAGAGCAGAGATCAAGTGCCAACTGTTTCAGCAAAAGCTGCTAGATCTTTTTCTGGGTAATGTGTCCTGTTCAGACCCTTGAGCTGCATCCTCAGTATCTCATCTCCAGGCTGATGAGATGTTTGAAATCTTTCCTACTTGGAAGAGTTGATTCTTGCAAAAGTCTCAGGATTGTCATTTGAGGACATGAAATGTGTCCTTTAAAATGCCTGTAGTCCTATAATTTCAGGAACAGCGTGTCAAACATATGTCAGAGTCAGTCATACTAATGTTGCTTGGCATATAATGACTACATTTACAGACAAAGTTCAACAGTGCCATTTTGATTCAACTAATGTAGATTTTAAAGCTGTGAGGAATTATTTCTGTAACCCAGGCTGACCGTATATGTAACAGAGAACTTCTGTCTGTAAACTGTGTGCAGACTATAACCTCTATTTCATCTATATAAAATCTTTTATAAGCCCCTCTAACCAAAATTTCAGAGTATGAGCTGACAACAGATAAATTATTCCAAAGGTTAAATACTGATTGAAGGGTGTACCTTATTTCCTATTTGCATGCAGCCTGAAAGCTTTTTTCTCCTTAAGGGCCCATCGTTTTAAGCACTGCCTTCCTCAAACAGCTACTTTGAGATAAGACTTTGGCTGTTAAACTGGGCAGAGTCGCCATTTTTGAGGAAAACAAAAGGTAAGGCAAAAGAACAATGCACTACACAAGCAAACATCTGATAAGATCTGTTATGAGAACATCTTCACAAGAGGAACTGTACTCTCTTCCTACTCAGACCTTAAAGCGACTTACAAATCCTGCCCGGTCACAGTTAAGACGGTGACTTGAAGGAAAGACAGCTTGATGCAACTCAGCATAGGTGCTATTATCCAAGTCTAATCAAACTAATTTAGAAAGCAGTTACTGTGAACTCGAGAAAGACAAACATGTTTTCATGGCAGGGAATAGCTCTTCCATGACAGTTAGTGGAATATCTTGCCTGGTCTCCAGCAGTCTGGTTGATTGACTTGTTAACCAACTAAGCATGCAGCAAGGAATCAACCACTACCAGGTGTATGAGTCAATGATTTTCTCAGATATGCTCTCTGGGGTAGAGTTTGGGGTTTGTTGTTGGTTGTTTATTTTTTTAATACCCAAAAGATGACAGGACTGACAGGAGGTTTTCCAGTGTATGAAGTACTCATTATTATTCTCCCCTGCATGATCTCTTTGACGAAATGCTGCTTTTAAAGGCAGTTTTAATAGGACGCCTCCCCTCTTAAGAGTCTTATTTTCATTAAGTGTGTGGGTGTTTCATGTCTTTGAAACTCTTCTATCTATGAGTTCCACAGTTACGGGGCGAGAGGGACAGACACAGCTCACTTCCTTCAGAAAACAGGCTAAGAAGGGTTCTGCCAAAGCAGCTGTGTTAATTGCTAAAGACATACATACTCTCAATGCAACGTACAAATCATTCTGTGCTGCCTCAGTTCTGGACTCCCAGAGCTCATTTGGTGGTTTCCCTAAAGGGCCAAACCCCATCTGTTAATGCTCATGTATAGAAGCTCATTGATGGTATCACTCTTGTGCATGAACTGTTAGCTAGAAAAATTATTTTAGCATTCATCTTGGGGCTGGTGTGTATCTCAAAAAATAATTCTAAAGAAGTACTGGCTGGAGAAGCTGCAAGAAATGTCTATTTACTGCTAAGATTGAAAATGAAAGCTGGTAGTTTTCCTCTGCACAAAACAATGCTTCCTCCATTTTCTTTAACATTGGTCAGATGTTTGGTCTTTGGTTTTGATCTTTGGTCCAGAAGAGGGCCACGAAGATGATCAGAGTGCTGGAGCACCTATGCTATGAGGACAGGCTGAGAGAGTTGGGGTTGTTCAGCCTGGAGAAGAGAAGGCTCTGGGGACACCTTATAGCGGCCTCCAGTACCTAAATGGGGCCTACAGGAGAGATGGCAAAGGACTCTATCAGGGAGTGTAGTGATAGGACAAGGGGCACCAGTTTTAAACTGAAAGAGGGGAGATTTAGATTAGATATTAGGAAGAAATTCTTTACAGTGGGGGTGGTGAGGCTCTGGAACAGGTTGCCCAGAGAAGCTGTGGGTGCCCCATCCCTGGAGGTGTTCAAGGCCAGGCTGGATGGGGCTTTGAGCAGCCTGGTCTAGTGGGAGGTGTCCCTGCCCAGGGCAGGGGGGTTGGAACTAGATGACCTTTAAGGTCCCTTCCAACCTAAACCATTCTATGATTCTATGTTCTTTGGAAGCTGATTGTAAAGGGAAAAAAGCATCCTGTGGTTTCTTTCAGGACGAAGTTTTATCTGGGTCCAGCTAGCATTTTCAACAAGAATTCTAAGTTTTATGGCCATGTTTTGGAAAGAGGAAACCTTACAATACTCTTGAAAAGTCATTTCCTCAAATGCTAATTCAGGTACAGTCAAACTAGCCAAAGGCAAAATTTATTTCTTGTTTTGCCAAATGAATTACTTTAAGGAAAGGAGAAAACCCTCCCAGCATATACACCATTAAACAAGCCACATACGTGCTTTCTATGTATTTTATCTAAGCAGAGGGGCCTCAAACACCTTGAAATAATAGGTCTTTTATGTTTGACAAGAAAATAACCGGCATGTTTATAGCTATACTACAGCTTATCAGCAGGAACAAACAAAGTTTTCTGATGTATATACACTCAGAAATAGGGTTGACTGGGATTAGTCAGCCATGGCATAAAACCCACAAACCCATTGCATAGTCCCTGAGGAAAACTCATTTCCAGGACTACTAAGCTGCTGTTTCGGGATTGCTTACAGTCACTTCCAAGGCTAAAATTCGCAGAGCTTTGGATCTTCCTGTTCCCCAAAAGAAGCAGTATCCATATCAAAACATGCATTGTATTTTCACTTTCTCTCTGGTGTCTTCCTTTCTATATCTTCTAAGTGCCTTCATTGTCATTTTTATTTGGAGCTTATTTTCTAAGAAAAAAATAATCTACTTCATCTGTCAATGACAGTTCCACGTCCTAGGACACTGTTTCACTCATTTCCTTACTCAGGATGAATTAATATTAAATGCCTCATACCTTCTAAGAACTTAATCATGATCATTTTTATGGAAAAATTCAATGTATAGAATTAGGTAAGAATACCTCTTAAAAAAATACGTATTTCCATATTAAATAACTATACAGATCTAGATAAAAGAGTCATTTAACCAGAATTACCTCCTAAATTGAACTATGCTGTTAAAACGTCACTTACTCTCAAAGACACTCTGCCATATAGCCATAAAACACATTTTCGTAACATTTCTGTAAAGCTTGTCAAGAAGCTTTCAGATTTTTGTGCTTTGAAACATTCAAGATTGAGTTAAAAATAGGAGAGAAAAATCTTCAAGATCATAAATAATTCCATTATTGAATCATACCGATACTCCATGAAGTCCATGCTCCTGGGCCTGGTATGTTCAGCAAGGAATGATTCCAGAAGGTGATCCAAGAGAGGAAACATTTAATACACTGCCAGTATGGAAACAGTCTTCCTAAACCATACTGTATACCTGAAGCAAGTTTATCCTTCTTAGTATAAGTCTGGATGTTCTTATCTGTACACGTCCTTCTTATAATCTGTTTATCTCTTGGACTTCATAAGATTCTGTAGTAATTTCCAGAATCTATCATTTCTGAACTATATGCATTTATTTCACAGCTTTAGTTTTTACTGAAATATTTGATATCTAATGCTCTTACTGATGATCAGTTTCTGTAAAGTTTCTAAGCAACCAGTAAGCAGGATTTTTAGCTGTCTAGTTTCCAGAGTAAAATGCAACTCATTAAAGTGAGCACGCAAAGCTGAGGTCAGATTGAAACCATTACACTTATTTTAATGTTTTATTTCATTTAAAATGTTTGATCAGTGAACAAGTCTCCTAGGATGTGTACCTTTTCTGGAACATCACAGTGAACAGCAGTTCTTCAACAAGCCTCATTACATTCACTGCATAATATCAGGCAATGTAAAGAGAATGAATAATAATATCACATTCAGTTCATTTTATATTGATAAAGCTTTGTGTCTTGGGACTAACATGCTAATAACCATGTGAATGCTTGTTTTGATTAAATGGATTTCTTCCAGCAGCCTGGAACAGCAGTGCCAGAAGTATATTGCACTGAAGATACTCACATCCTTAGACATACGGAACGATTTGATTTAGCATCAAGTTACTGGTTGCTCTTTAAACCATTCAATCTCACCAATTAATGTTCAAGTTATAACTGATCCATACATCCTCTGAAGTTCAGCTGTCAGGACGAACCTTGACCAACTCGAAGTTATTAGCCAACTAGCCCTGCATACACTGTCTGCTTGTGATTTTTGCCTCCATGACTGTACAAGCAGCACCACGTGCATCAGACAAAAACTGTCTGAACAGAACATGACAATAGCACTGTTAGCATGGATCCATCAGCCCTCCTGAGTTTTAATTAATTACCTGTCCAGATCAGTAATGGGTGAATATAGAGAAAAATGACAAAAAAACCCTCAAAGAAAAAGCAGTTAGTCATCTACTGATCACATTTATTAAAGGGCATTGAGCCAGTATTAAGCAAACAATCCCGAGGACTCACCCTGCTAGATAAAAGTATGTGATCCTCAGAAATAAAAAGCTTATTCTCAACGCCATGCGGGGCAACCTGCTGAGCTCAACTGTACTTCCCATCCCTGTAAGTGTTTGTAGAGTCAAAGAAGCAAATGTGAGTATTTGGGGAGTATCAGCCCTGCCAACATCGGACAAACCCAAGGAGAATGAATATGATGTTTCTTTAAGCATGTAGCGCTTGAGCTGTTAGCCATTGTAAAAACATTAGAAGTAAGAAAGAAAATAATGAACATTACTGTACCAAAACATGAAAAGCAGATTTCCCCTCCACCCCCCACCGGTTATAGCCCTGGTACTTTTTTCCAAAATATATCATGTCAAAGGAATGTGCCTTTCTTTGCCTGCTGACCGCTCATTTAGAGAAGTATGCTATTCAACAGCATTTAGTGCACAAAGAGAAAAGAAGTTTAACTGTTTCAAAGGAATGCAGAATTTCAGCTCGTTTTAGGCTGCTGCTGAATGCTTATCACGTAGCTTAATATTGAGCCCATATTGGATGAAAAAGAATGGTAACTCATCAGAGATGGCCCCATTCCAGACTCTCCCCTTTTCCCCCCACCATGCTAAATAATTTCCACTTCCTTGTGAAACAGCAACAACTTCAAATAAGTCAGCTCTCCTAAGGATATTCGTATTGCATTCAAGTCAAGAAATCATCATTACCAAAACATTTAAGAAACTAAGTTACAAGCCCTACTGCCAAGAATTCAACCTTTTATTTAACACAGGTTTACGTGACAAAGAGCTCAAATACCCACCAGTCCCTACGCCTGATCTCAGACTAATTAACATCTCTCAGTAGAGACAAAGCCCTTACAGCACAGGGAACAGCAGAGCATAATGTTTATGGCTAACAGAAGAGTTAAGAGAGGGGAAGCCTGTTTTATTTTATATATATATTTAGGAATTCGTTTCCTCAAATATACCCCCTTTAGGGTAGCAAGGGGATTCAAGACTATCAAAAGTAAAAAGGAAAATTAACAATTCCTTCAGCCAGCTAGAATGGAGATGAGTGATTCGAGATGAACTGGAATTACACTGAAAACGGCTCATGACAGCAGTGAAATATGGATTTTTGTGATCCTCAACAGCCAGGTAATGACTACTTAAAGCTTCATGGTCTCAGACCCCAATTGCTTTAAGTGTCCAGTAATTTCCTCAGAGTCAAAAATTATTTGTTCTCAGGGCCAGTTTTCTCAAAGTCACAAAGCTCTTATAAAAACTTAAACATAGCCATTACTCCCAGATACTAACATTCAGAAAACCATGCAGCTAAACTTCAGATCCTCTCCCTTTAAGATCTAGCTAGGTCACCCACAGGGTTACAATTGAAGGAGGGTTTTTTTCCTTTTAATTTGTTTTTTACCTTTTCTTGAATCCTCTTGTCTTTCACTGTCGATACAAGTTTCCAAATTGCATGGATGGGAAGCTTTATGAAATAGAAGACAGGTTTATGCAGCAGATTATCCATAATTTAAGCAATTTCTGTTACTGCACAGTTAAAGAGGCTTCTCCGTCTGGAGTTTGAGATCTGAATGCATGTTTTCTGCCTCTTCCCAAAGACCCGTAGTCCTCGACTGTCGCACAATCCTTTTCTGCAGAGCAACTCATGAAAATCAAAACATCAAATGCAGAGCCTGCAACAAATGACCAGTGTTAAAGTGCCACAAGGGCAGCGGGAGCTGGAAGAACTAAGGGGCAGTTCTACCAAATGCAAATCATTTCCGTGATAGCATGCTCTAACAGCCCTACTTATGCTAAGAATATTCTGTTGCTGCAAAAAAAAATAATAAACAAACAACAGTAACTGGGTCCTAATTTTTTCCTACCCCTCTTGCTACAAAGAATAAATCCTAATACGTCTTAAAGCTTGTTCAGCTGCAGTAAAGAGGTTAGAAAACTGCTGTTTCCAGCATATTCCCCCCTCCTCCTCAAGCTGTATTTCACCGACTGCACTCTCTGATTTCACTTTTGTTTCGCACACAATCCTGTTATGTGGATTTCAGCCAGATTAATGCTTTCTTTCATTCTCCACTTTCTAAACTGGAACTGCAAGGCACCAGTTACAGGGCATAACAATGTAAGCTCAGATAAAGCTTAGCTTGCAACTGGAGCCTTTGCCTTGACTCTTACCTGCAGACTTATTTCCTTCCAAGTCATTACATTTCTTTTTCCGTGGGCCCTTCTCTACTTTGCACCTTTGATCAGCAGACAAGCAATAAGTGTTTGCCTGGATTTTGTAGTAGAAAAAACAGCAAAGCACATTTCCATCGTCATCCTAAATTCCTGAGTTATGGAAGTTTGGGTCAGTTCCCCCCCCCTCCTTTGTTGTCGATCAGAAAGCAGAAAAGTCCCAGAGAGGAGCCGAGTTCTTATTACAGCAAGGCAATTCAGTCCTCACTACAACTCCACAGCCATTGGAGATTAACTCAAAATCTTTTAAGTCTTTACTAAGGTATATTTCTGTCTATAATAAATTATTTAGAGCTTGGCTAATACTACAGAATTTGTTCTGAAGCTATTAAATACAGCTGCCAAAGACTAACCAGCCAGAGCAATGTTATGGGCCTCCTGCACATCAACATCTGTGGGAGGCAAAAGAAATAATTTCTTTACTTTGTCAGCACAGTTTGTGGAAAGGGATCCATGTGGTAGGGAAATATTACTGCTTTGCAGGACTCTTCTCCCACTCATCCCTTTTAGGTCTCACAGCTATGAAAAAAAAAAAAAAAATCTTTCAATGGATCCAGGAAAGGATCCAAGACAGATTTTCATGTTTGTTTTCAGCGTTAGCTCATCCCACACTACTCGCACAAATCCTTCCCTCCAGGTTTGGAGGCTTGACACAGGCAACCTTTCTGACATTTCATGCTTGGAAACCTGCCTTCAACAAATCCATTTTGGGTTCCTAAATGCCTGTTTGGCTGCTTATGCTTCAGCCCATCTGTTTGGATGGCACCAGGCCTGCTTACAAGGTGATCTTCCACTTTCACTTCACTTCCCATCCAGGGATGCCAGCCAATTTTGGGCACTTGGCACAATACCTTCTCCTGCCCTCATGTTGGTACAAAGCCCTGCTGAGTCAGAAACACTGCTTCTGTGCCTTATCGAATTTGTTGGCACTTGTGAGGC
Organism: Dromas ardeola; assembly: GCA_013398915.1. NCBI lineage: Eukaryota > Metazoa > Chordata > Aves > Charadriiformes > Dromadidae > Dromas > Dromas ardeola. The sequence goes on from VYZM01018199.1 coordinate 335,395, forward strand.
TTCGACCACCTGAGCAGCAGAGGAAGAAAACTGGAGTTGTCAGCACTGGAAATTGCCAAGTACACTTGTTGCTGAGAAGCCAAGGGAATGCTAAGAAGATCAGTGACACATCATAGCACGAGAATTTTAATTGCAAATGCTCTACAAAGCCAGGATCACCATAAGCAGAAGGACAAGGATAGTAAAATGGAAGATACAAGCCACAGATGTAGAGGATTCAAGCAGGTGAAAGCATTGAGCTCTACTTTGCCTTAATGGCTCCTTTAAAATGGACAAATACTAGGACATATTTGTTTTGTATATACTCTAACTTTTATCTAAGATCACAGCGTTATGGTTTATGCCATTCAGTGAAAAATCATAACAGGCTGAAGATGCATCTTTGCAGAGTTCTGAAGTTCTGGCCAAGCTCTTCCAGAGGAATGGACTGCTTGTCAGTAGGCTTGTTTCAGTCTGGCCTAACATCAGTGCTTCAGCAGCCACATGTGTGCTGCAGATGGGTCCTTACTGAGCACAGAGGGAGATACCTGCAGTAATCCAGATGGCTGGAGCCTCCAAAGTGTAGGAGGACATCATCTGGTTGCTACGTAACTTGGCCGTGGCCAATATCAGGATTCTACATTTTCTCTAATAGCCCCTTAAATTCCTTATTGAAACAGAGATGAAATAGTGAAGTATTAAACTGGCTTTCTTAGCTAGAAAAACTTGCACTAACAAGAGTAAGTCAGTGGTACATGTCACTAATTTTCTCCCCCACCCCCCTTTAAGGAAGGCAGTAACAAGCCAAGGAAAGCAAAGACAAGCTTTCAACATACCATATCAGCTGTCAGAACGTTTTCATTTAAGAGTTTTAGTGAAAAATTCTCTTTTCACTGGTTTAAAGTAATGTGACAAAAATTTCCAAACAGGCATTCTGACACCTGAAAGAACAGTTTCTTCTTGTTGTGCCCTGTGTTTTTATTGAAGAAAGCCCCTGGCTTCTTACGCCACGATATATATAAGAGGAAAAGAAAGACATTTAAACACTTCAGCTTTACCTAGGAATGAACCCAATTTATACTAAAATAATGATCCATTATGCGTTCACAAAACAGCAAACAACAGAGACTAAAGCCCTCAGCTCTGGCATGGCAACTACCCAGTATCTACAAGAATAGCATTAACCTATCTGTTCAGCTAACACATGTGGTATCAGTCAAGGTGAATTTAGCAGCTCCCACACAGCACTTCGACAACCCCTGCCCCGTATTATAAACATCTTTAACGACAGTAATAAAATATATCACCAGCAGTCAAAATCCACAAACAGCATCGAGATCCTGTTGTAAAAGAGGTAAATAATTTCATTTCCATTGGGTGAAAAAAATATAGAGATATATATGCATCTATATAGGTATATGTGTATAGCTATATAGATGCATATACATGTATATACACAAGACCCCCACCCTGAAAACACATATAATAAGGAGCTGATCAACAAATACAGAACTTGTCCTACTACTCCCTGCAAGCAGCTAGTAGCTGGACATGTAGCAAGACGTAACTCTTGCTCATCGTGAGCTGTTTGTCATCTTCTCCTACCATCCTGGTATCTCAGTCAGACACCCTCATCTTCCAAAACCTTTCATTTCAAAGTTACTCGGGGCAAGACTTCTCTATCACAATGAAGCCATGGCTTTTGCATCCTTTAAGCATATCCTATATGCATAAAGCAAGTATTGTGTTTTGGGTTTGTGTACTGTCACAATAAGAATTTGCTTCTTTCCCCGTCTCCCCCCACCTTATTGCTTTGATAAATAACAGTAATTCCAGCATAGCTGTTACTATAGGATTTTCAACTAATTTAATTTCATGTTCTTGTGAGCAGCATATATTAGTTCAATTCTAGTTAAAACTTGATCCAGTTTCTTTTTTATTTTCAGTGATGCAAATCATCAATATGCATCACTGATTTAGATTTTCTACAATTTTAATGAAACAGTATATTTTTAGTTCCGTGTCCAGTTATGAGCTCCCCAGTACAAGAAAGACATGGGTATACTGGAGCAAGTCCGGCAAAGAGCCACAAAGATAATTAAGGGACTGGAGCATCTATCACGGGAGGAGAGACTGAGAGCCGGGACTGTTCAGCCTGGAGAAAAGGCGGCTCAGGGGGATCTTCTTAATGTGCATAAATACCTGAGGGGGGGGGGAAATGCAGAAGGAGCCAGACTTCTCAGCAGAGCCCTGTGAAAGGACGGGAGGCAATGGGCACAAACTGAAATACAGGAGGTTCCATCTAAATGTAATTATTTATTTACTCAACCACCGTAATAGTGATGAAGTACTGGAACCTGCTGCTCAGAAAGGCTGTAGAGTCTTCAACCTTGGAGATCTTCAAAACCATACGATCAGTCCTGAGCCGTCTGCTCTTTGTGACTGTGCTTTGAGCCAAGGGTATTGTACTAGATGATTTCCAGGAGTCCCTTCCAACCTCAGCTATTCTACGATTCTGTGAAATTACAAGCTATTACTATAAAAAAGTCCTAAGCATATGCAAATGGTATCATTGATTCTGCATAAAAATAAGTGCTTTTTAAAGAAAGAAGAAATAGTTAACAAATGTCACTGGTAAACTGATTCCCAAATGTATATTTAATTTAACTTCAAGAAACAATTTACCTGAGCTTTACTAATGCTTCTCAAACATAATACAGTACTCTTGTGTAGAGGCATTCACACAGACACACAAATAACTACATATACTACAAGTTTTGTTGCAAATAGCTTACTTAGAACTGTTTGACGAGATAGCTGATCTATAACTCCTCCTAGACACCAAAAGATGTTGAGATTTTTTTTTCCGCTGTCTCCCACACACGCATGAAACAGTTTGATTCCCCCTTTTCTTCCTAGAGACATCTAATTTCCTAAGAACACCAAGTCCTCAGAAGCAACTGCCTGCAATGGTACCTTCACTTTGCCAGGGCTTCAGTCTAGATGAAGTTACTCTTAGAAAAGAAAGACCACAGCTTTAAAAAAAAAAAAAAAGCTCAAAAGCAGCACCCGTTTCTCAAAACCTCTTTCCTTGTTTACGTTATTCACGTTCACCAGCATTCCCCACCAATCAGAAGATACTGTTAATTCACTTTTGTAGCTGGTAGGAACAGGTTGATAAGATAGTAGACAGAGGCAGAGACTTCTACACTTAGGTCCTGCTACGTATTCCATGATGAAAGCAGCTCCCTCCCAGTGCTTTTTGCCAAGTACAGGAATGCCTCAGAAGTTAGCATCAATGGATCGCATGCAGGGTGCCCGACGAGGTGCCGCACGGCTGAGAGGTGGGCTGTCAGTGGAGCACACTGTGCTCACGTGCCTCTCAGGGGCTGCGTACACGTACCTATCAGCTCTGCATCGCTTTCAGAAACTTTATTCCTTTACCATCCAACCTTGAGGTCACAATTAAAGAGTTTATTTCATATGGATAGCAGGTTGAAGAACTTGCATTGCCACACTAGAAACACAGAATAGATATCCTTATGGCCACTGTCCTACAAATGACCTCTCTTTTAGTCTCTCTACAGCCAGGAAAGCTATTTGTCTTTTTAAAGCTGCGTGGTATTGGGATTTGTGCCCCATTTGTTACTTGCCCTCCTAAGTTCTTCTCTGCTTTACCAATCTCTCATCAGCAGCTTTCCATTTTATAAAGTGTCACCCTCCAGTGCATTGTCTAACATTTATCTAAATTAAAATCTCACCCTATTTAAAATTTGCCTTTTACTCTAAAAATCTCTTGATCAATCATTCTGTAGCTACAGCCTGGCCTCTACAAATTTGATCAATGTGTGCTTCATTTTATCTTCCAGATTGTTTAATAGTAACCTTAATTAGCACTTTCATTAATTAATACCAAACCCAATACTGATCCAGAGATATCCTATTTGATAGCTCCCTCGCCACTGGTGTTTCATTGTTAATTATTCTGACATTGTAGCCCAGGCAATTCTGTATTCATATTACAGGATTATGAAGCAGAGAAAGCCTTTTTTCCTACCAAATTCTTCCTGAAGGAGCTTCCCACACATAGCAACAAGAAGACATGGTAGAGTCAGATAACAGAAACCCACCATGTTTTATTTGTCCGCTAAACACATAATATACTGCAGACTGTTAACTTTGAATAGAAAAGATCAACTAATTATTCACATATGTCTCAAAGGAGAATGAAAACATCTTCCTCACTGTACCGATTGACTGTGGGTTAGTTTTAGGGTGCTTGGCGGAGCAGTAGGGTTAGAGAGGCCAGGCTGAAGTCCGCTGCTCGTGAACCTGGCAGCCAGCTGAGCTTCTTTTCACCTCTAACTCTCTCTCATCCAAGGTCGAACGCATTAGATTCCCATACTCTTTTCTGCCTAACACAGTCTTCCTATAGAGTTGTTGCACAGTAACTATCCACAGATTGGCTTTCAAACACAGGAAATGAGGTAGCCTATCCGAAAACCCACTAAGCTCCTAGCCAGAAGAAAATGTTTGAGGGGGAGGATTATTGCAATAAAGGGGGCCTTTTCTTATTAGCCTTCCTTTTCTCAGACACACAAGTCTTCCAGCTCTGAAGAGGACTAATCTGAATGTTTTCCCTCTCTTACTCAGAAGGGTCCTACGCAAAGGTACTTTCACAGGAGGTTTGCCTCAGGAGTAGAACACTTACAGTAATGGGCCCACTTATTTAAGACATAATCGGAGACATACAAAATCAGATTATCAAGAAAACCCTCTCATTTAAGTACAAGCTTTAACGAAATTGCATACTGGACAGCAAGTACTAGATCTGCAGATGTACTTGGGGATAAGAGACTCCTTCTTGCTAGGAGCCCTGTAAGAGGCTTTAGAATTTATTTATTTATTTATTTATAAAATCTTATCAGAAGAGTTATAGTAAGAGCCAGAGTGCTGCTTCCTTTTGAGATAGCTTCTACTTCTTCACACCTAAACAAGAGGAAGATCTTTCTCAAACTCAGTCTGAATCCAGCAATTCACCCTTAAACACTTGGCACTAGCTTTTCAAAATATTTCTCACATAAGACGAGGGAAAGATAACAGGAAAATTCAATTTGCATTCTGCCAGGTTTGACATACAACATTGGCCTTGAAATTAAGAAGACACTTCTCTAAAGTGGAAGTAGCACCTTCTAGCAACTCAGCTTTGCTCCTCAAACTTGTTGCACAATATACTCTGCTATATTTCCTTATGGCTTTATACCTACATAAAACTTTTTTCTTTCTAAACGTAGCTACCATTCTCAAGATACAGCTGAGAACCAAAACTAACTGACCTTTTTCCCCATCTTCGCATGGTCTGTAAGTCTTCTTTTCCTTTTCCGAAGCCCTTCCAAATGTTCCCCTAGCAACATGTCCCTCGATAAGACTGCTACAAACCATAGAAGAAAGGAAGGGCATTACAATAGTGGCTTATAAGAGCTCATCTCGGGGCCCCTTCCTCTCACTTAAAGAGACCTAGCCTAGCCTATGGTTTAAGGAGTACTGCTAGGTAATTCTAGATTTTTTTCCTCTTGTCTTTGTGAAGATCTCAGATTTGAGGCTGGTGAGGTAAGCAAGCAAGGAGGGGAGATATTGTGAGCGCATGAAATGTGACTTATCCTAGAGTGGAGAATGTGAATCCTGCCAATGACAGGGTATAAAGGATCTAATTGAAAGCATATGTGTAATTTGAAAGCTGGTGGAGAGTAAGGACCAAGTGCTGAGCACCTGAAACCCCAGGTACAATTAATAGTTCAGCTGCTTAGCATCTACTGAAAAAAACATACCCTACTTTATAAGAGACTCCATTTTTCAAAGATCTTCCTCCCAGGCCACTTCATTTCTCAACTGACCAGATAAAAAGAAGAATGGTTGGAAATCTACATACAGCTAAAAGGAAGAATCAGCATGATAGTTTAGAATAAAAGCTTAGCCAACAGGGTCTGAGTTTCATGTAGTAAATTGGCAAATGCCTGACTTGAAGAATGGTATTTGAAAGTAAAAAGACACTCAGAAAATGGATTCTGGGAAATTATGTCTGGTTTAGACTTTATCTGTTTATATATCAAAGGGTGCTCTTCCTAGTAGCTGCACGGCAATCTGTTCTTTCTGCTTTGTACACACTCTAAAAATTATTTTAGGATTGAATTAGCTGTCGGTTTTGGATAGCCTGGATCTCTTAGTGCAGAGGATATACAGTCACTTTAAAGACATCAAGCAGAAGGTATTGCTCACATTATGAACGGATGATCAAAAAAGTATGCCTAGAGAATGAGATGAGGCAGGATTATTTTCTATTTTAGAAACTAAGGATGTGTCTGACTGGGAACGCCCATAGCCAGACATGCCATCGTCTCACAAAAAACAGCTGCAGAAATGCAAAGGCAGATGACGGTCATGAATAGTCATACAAAAGCTTTCCTATGAAGAAGGATTGAAACGATGCAAACTGTTTAGAGCAGGCAGGAGACAGACACAAAGGGAAATAAAAGACAGTACAGAAGAACAAGGTACAGCAAAGAAGGGCTGAGCTCGTGTTTGCTTTTACTCTATGCAGGGGAAGAACCAAGCCACAGCACATTTGAAATGCAGGAAAAGAAGTCTTTTTTTTCTTTTTTAGATTTTCTTTTGAATAAAATAGGAAGTGATTAAAATGTGGAATTTTTTTGCTGCAGGTCGTCTCAGAGGTCAAATGTTAGTCATATTCAAAAGAAGATTGTACAAGTAAGCATATAATGGGAACATTCATTCGAAAGGGTGCAGGCTGGGATATCAAACTGCATGCTTCAGGGCATAAATCCCTCATCAACTCTAAGGAATTAGAAACCAGACTTTTATAAGCAGTTATCCTGGCAGACAGGGAAAGAGTTGTTAATTTCTTTATAATGCTTTTGACCCAAAAAACAAGGGGAGGATATAGATGCAAAAGGAAATACAAAAAGAATTAGCAAAACTACAAATGAATCAACACGTGATGACTTACGAGAAAAAACACAACTTACTCTTTAGAAAAAGGAAAGGGATGAAACATCAATTAATCTGCCAAAAAGAAACAGAGCGAGGTTCTAAGGTTAGATCCAGTAAGGTGGAAATACGAGCAAACAGAAAAAGAGCTCCAAATTTTTGAGTGGAAGAGAAAAACGCATCACAGTTATACAGAGGATGAAACAGGACTGCGGCATAATGAAGAGATGAATAAATGGATTTTTTATTAAAACAAAAATTACAGTGAACCAAATTACAGAGCAGATGCAATATTAAACATTTAAAAGTTTTGTTGATACAAGTTGATGCTCTACTGAGGGAAGCAATTTTTCTAAATGATTTGCTACATGTACTTTCTCATCCTGAGCCTGGACATGGTTCAATCCTAGCAGAGGCGGAAGGTAACATAGAAATGATCCTTCCTCAACAGCACTGGAACTTGTTGACAGGAAAGGGTGATGAAACTTCAGTTATGCGTTTTGTGCACAGAAATGATCATTCGTCAGGACTGTTTGACACTAGCTTCCTTTGACACCGAATTCTCAAGGCAGGCAGGCAGGAAGAGAAAACCTGCCCCCGATTTTCTGTCTCATGAGGTAAATCAGATGAACAGATTCCGATCGCAGAGTATGCTGTGTTATTAAATTCTCTCAACTCTGAACACTGCATATGTTGATAGACAATCTGTTGGTAGCTGGAGTGTGCTACCATAGCTACCACATAGCCACAAGTGTGCCGTAAGCTATGTTTCAGCCCAGGCCATTTTATTATCTTCTCCTGTTTGAAGTCAAAAGAACCCCCTAGCAAACTTCTTCTTACAGCCCCCAGGCAAGACATGTCTTAGTCACTTTACCATCATTGCTGGAGTTCATTGAGTGGCCATGTCCATGCATACCCCTAACGTTTGTGTTTGGCATGGTAACCTTCAACCTTATAAATTCTTGTAAGAGAATCTCTGTGAAGATATAACTGAATTATAAGATCCATGGTGCTGCGTGATCCAGCATGATATCACTGTCAGACCCATCACTTTTTCTACCAGTGTGTGGGACCACATGTGCTACATTCACATGTCAAAGAGGCAAGCAGGCGATGTGATAGGGAGGTGACAGCTGGGGTGCGTGCCTGTGCCCCACAGCTAAAGGTGCACAAAACACATAGAATCATAGAATCATAGAACAGTTTGGGTTGAAAGGGACCTTTAAGGGTCATCTAGTCCAACCTCCCTTGAAATGAGCAGGGACATCTTCAACTAGATCAGGTTGCTCAGAGCCCCGTCCAACCTGACTGTGAATGTTTCCAGGCATGGGGCATCTACCACCTCTCTGGGCAACCTGTGCCAGTGTTTCACCACTCTTACTGTAAAAAATTTCCTCCTTGTATCTCGTCTAAATATTCCCTCTTTTAGTTTAAAGCCATTACCCCTTGTCCTATTGCAACAGGCCCTGCTAAAAAGTTGTCCACATAGATGCACAAAACACCAACCTTTCATCACTTGCTCCCTGCTCAATGGTTAATGGATCACAGATTGAGTCAACGACCTGGTCATTGCCTGTCAGACCTCAGAGTGGGCTACAGGCATTGGTGTGGCACAGCAGAGTGAGATATAAAGCTGAGGCAGGTAGCTGTGAGACATGGGTGATCTGCAGGTTGGAAAGGGTTGGCCTCACCAGTCAGTGCTCATCCCGCTGCCCTCATGGAGGGAGCAGGGCGGTTGGAAGGGGGCAGCCAGGCACAGCCTGGAGCCCAGGTCATCAGGCAAGCCCATGGGTGATGAAGCAGGTCCGGGGTTAGGCTGGGAATCTAGTTCATGGGTCAGGGTCTGTGTGTGCATCATCAGGACCCACAGCCAAGCATGTGATGCAGCTGCAGTGTAGATTGATTGGGACCCAAGGAGCCAGACCCTGAGCTTAAAACCAGACCCTGGATGAATGGGAGGTGGGGAGGGACCTCACTGAATGCTCCCAGCTCTTTCCCTAAGACCACCAGCTGCGCCACAGGGCACTAGACTGGCCCTGAGCCCAGGCAGCCAAACGCCTAGAAGCAAGGGGGGGGTGCCCTCAGTGCCCTGACATGAGGTGAGACTGTCCTCACCCACTTCTGGCAAACAGAAGGAGTATTGTCATGTTCTTGTATCACAGGTTACAATTACGGGGGTTGTCTTTGTAGGTCCCATCGTTTGCCTTAAGCAATTCATAAGAGGACCCGTAGCCCATCAGAGTACGTGTCCATTGAGACCTGCTGCCTGCAGTGCCTTGTCGCAGACGCACAAAGAACCAACTAAGAGCAGAGCAGGTACATAGCATCGCTTCCTCGGGGTACTTTCACCAGCTTCCAGCAATCTGCATGTCAAGGATTTCCTGCACCAGAAGCAGTGTCTTTAGGTGTAACAGCCCAGATGAATTTTTTGTGCATGAATTTGTCCAATTCCTCTAAGAGCTCATATAAACTGCTGGCACCCACAGCATCCTGTAGCAATGAGCTCCCCTTCTTAGCTTTCTTCTGTCTGTTGAATTCCTTTATGAATCATGCTAAAAAGTAAAAAACTATATATATGTGTAGCTGAATTGCTGCTGAATTCTTGGGGGTAACTGAGAACAGACCTTGGTCTGGTACAGCTATGGAAGGATCAGTTGCTTTGAATGATTTGATACTACTGTGTTCACATGCAAATATAAAATTTCAGGCTTAGATATACTAGTAAAGGGACTCTGGGGCAGAAACAATACAATGTGTTTGGTTTTTGTAAAACCTGGCAGCCAAAATGTTTTGGCAGTTTAAAGAAGCAGATTAAAAAGGAAAGTAAAGGGCTTGTTAGTAAAATTTTATTGCACAGAGATACCTCCAGAGACTAAATGAGCAGAGCAATCACAGCGTCAGTGCCATTTGTCATCGAGAGAAGACTCAGCATTCCCACTGTAACCTTGCGTTTCTATGCAGAAGGCCTTCTCTTGGCTTTCTCCCTGTTATAATCAATATGATAACACCAAATATGCACAAAAGCTGTTTCCAGACTTGAGTTTTCACTCGAGTTTTCATGACAGAGTACACAATTTGTCAGTAAAAAAAAGAAAATTACCGTAAAAATACTATATTTGGGTTATTCAGTGCAGCATATAACTGGGAAATCATAGAATTGTGGAATCGTTTGGGTTGGAAGGGACCTTAAAGATCATCTAGTTCCAACCCCCCTGCCATGGGCAGGGACACCTCCCACTAGACCAGGTTGCTCAAAGCCCCATCCAGCCTGGCCTTGAACACTTCCAGGGACGAAGCATCCACAACTTCACTGGGCAACCTGTGCCAGTGCCTCACCACCCTCATAGTGAAAAATTTCTTCCTAATATCTAATCTAAATATACCCTGTTCCAGTTTGAAGCCATTACCCCTCATCCTATCACTACATGCCCTTGTAAAAAGTCCCTCTCCAGCTTTCTTGTAGGTCCCCTTCTGGAAGGCCACTATAAGGTCTCCCCAGAGCCTTCTCTTCTCCAGGCTGAACATCCCCAACTCTCTCATCTCGTCTTCATAGGAGAGGTTCTCCAGCCCTCTGATCATCTTTGTGGCCCTCCTCTGGACTCGCTCCACCAGGTCCCTGTCCTTCTTGTGCTGAGGGCTCCAGAGCTGGACGCAGTACTCCAGGTGGGGTCTAGAGGGGGAGAATCACCTCCCTTGACCTGCTGGTCATGCTTCTTTTGATGCAGCCCAGCACTCACTAACTCTATGGATTATGGAGAAAATTTGCGAAGTAACGTTGCAGAACTGGGACAGATCAGGCCATCAGGAGAATGATGTAATCCACTGCTGGTATCAAATGCAGGGACTTTTCCCCATGTCTCTGCAATGGGAACGTGCACACTGGGGCTTAGGATACTGTGCTGTTATACCTTTGTCACATTGCCTTTTGAAGTGTAGGAAAACTTGCTGAATATTTTTCCTTGGCATTACATGCATTTGATTGAAGGAGTAGTTTTCAAACACTGCTCTTGAGAGCTTGTTGCCAAAGCTAGCTGGGCATATATGCCGTAGGGCCCAGCTTAAGGCGTCACATACAGTGCACTTCCAGCCTATCTTGAGATGCTCCAAGCAACTTCAGAATGTTGCTGCTCTCCAACAGCAGCTTGGAAGGGAAGATACCCACCTCTCCATGTGATGCAGAAAGCTGATGCCAGTGGTGCTCTGCTGGCTTTAAAACAGTGATGAAAAAGGAAGCCTCCATTTTCCTCATGCCTCCATTTCAGGGTTTTCTTTGCAAGAGTCACCTCAAGGGCTCCTGTACACAGAACAATCAACTTACTGAATGCTCTTGAGCTGCTATGATTTTTGGATGGGAGAATAAAAAGTTAACGTTTCATGCTCTCAGGAGATCATTTCAAGATAGGGTTTCTAGTGGAGTTAGTGGTGGCACTACTGGAGTTAATAGAGCATCTCGCCTCTCTCTTCCCCCCATTTTTCTATTTAAAGCCCATCATCAGCACACAGGTCGTTCAGTCACCGTATAGATGCTTACAGTGCATGCGTAAGACATAATAGTCCATCCATTTGTTTTTCCACAGCATCTCATGAAATAACGTGATGCCATTACCCCATGATTTACTGCTGTTCCCTTTTTCTTCTCATATCTCTCCATTCCAGAGTGCAGGAAGCTAACCTCCTGCTCTGTTGTCTCAATGCAATTTCCCTTATCGCCTCATGGGAGCTAACTCCCTATCTTCTTTGTAAGTCTTTGATTCCGCTTTAAATAACAACCTTCAGACTGACTTTACAAAAAGCGCACTGTACTCCCTGCTGTCAATATATGTTATATTCTGTAAATAAATGAATTATGACACACTTAAAAAATTACTAACAGTGCAAGAAAATAACATTTGCCTAAACTGTCCATTAACCACCTGGGAAGCCTGCATATGGGAAACATCTGCACTTATTTTTACTATATCAGAATTTGATTCAACAGTACTGGGTTATTTCATTGATTAAATGGGTGCACAGAGTGCCCGTTAATGGAAACAAAATAAATGTACTGTGTGAGATAGAAGAAGGCTGTGGGGATAAAAACAAACGCTTTTCGTGAAAAGGAAAGCAGTCTTTATATCCATTTTCGTGTCTCAGAGCATTTGTGCATAATTTACCCAACGCATTTGCAAGGAGTTCTCTTCTCACAAGACATGAAGCTCAGGGAGCTGGAAATACAGGCCAAATCTCACCCCAGGGTAAGAGGTACTTTAAGTCGCAGTACCTGGTCAGTCTCATCATGATGAAGTGAACATTAGTATTCTATAAAATGGATTTTACCACCACTGATTCATTGCATATTCATGATAGAATAGCCATATATAAAAACCTTTTCTGCCCACTGGCCTAGATTCTAACTTTTAACTATTAAAGGGTTGGTAACTGATCTGTTTGAGCATTTCGTACATACGGTGTAGGACATACATAGACAAAATAGACATGTTTGTCTCCCAGACATGCCACCTGGACTCTCACTCTTCTGGTTGCCTCCCCACCTTCCCGGTGAATAACCACTCAGAAACCACAAAATGGTTACACTGACTAGCTGGGATATTAAACAAACCTGCAGTGCTCTAAGGATCTAATAAATAGTTGCAAGTTGCATCTGTTATTAAACATTTAAAACAAATCATTACAAAAGTCTAGTATTAAAGTACAGGATGTGCTTGCTTCCATCTTTCAGCCACTTGCTATCCACTGCAAAATTACCTCATGTGTTTTGTCCAGAGATGAGCACGCAGATACAGGCAGCATAGATGAAGCATAGTTGTAAAAGGAGTGTTTACCGCACGCATTTTCCGCTAAAAGCATGAAAGACAAGTGTTACCTCCATTCTTAGATTCAGCTGTGATCCTCTACCAAAAACTGAAGAGGCACTAGGAGGCAAAACAGGCATTTTATGAGAGCACTGCATATGTTGCATCTTGGCTGCAGATAAAAGGCTTTAATGTCCACAGCTGATGTTACAGCTCCTTGGTATAACCACCATATTGAATTATAAAATAACACGAAATTTCAGACTGGACGTATCAGAGGGCACTTTCCAGTGAATTCGCTCTGATGTAAATCCAGAGTACCTCCAATAAAGTAATGTCAAGATTCTAAGGGTTTACACTGGGATACTATAAGATGCCATTTATGAACATGGCCATAAATTCACAGGAAAACACTTGTCACTTGTGATACCACTTTCAAGGTCACAAAACACTGATACAAAAGTTCACTTACAATACTATCCTTTTTTCACTCAAAAGCATATGCATTTTCAGAACTCAAGCACTCCCTCAGTACCTTTTGAGTTCTAAAATAGCCACAATGAACAACAATCAGCAACACTCGCGTGCATTTCCAGCCAAAGGACAATTCAACCATTTTACCCTGAATATCATTTACCCAATGGCACAATTGTTCCACTTACTTCTGTCAGGTGAACACAGCAAACAAAGACTATCCTATAGATAGAGCAAAGTGTCATGAATAAATATTGTCAAGAGCAATTTTGACAGAAATGAAAGCCAGAAATTCCCAAGCACCAGAAAAATAACTTTCTACGTAAGTCATGGGCATATGGTCTTTACTGTCAGGGAAGTCACTCTGAAACGACATTCCTCCCTCTTCAGCATGAAATTCTGATTGTATTGAAAATAATGGAAATGCCCTTATAAATTTTACTGAGAGAAGCTTTTCAGCCCAGTCTTTTTAAAGCATTAGTCCAGAATAGCATTTACCAAGTAACTCTGTTTACAGCCTCCCTTCGGAGCTTGCAGATGGGTGGAAAGTGCTTTGCCTTCACTTCATCTGTGGCCCCCCAGGTTGTGAGTTGGAGTTTCCATCTGGAGCAGATGAGTGATTGATATAAATTAGCAAATCACAAAATTCAGACCAGTATTTAAAAAAGTGGTCTCACTTCCAGTGAAATGAGTTGTCTTCTCATTTCACATGAGATGGTGGGCTAATGTCAGACCTCTTAGCACCTGTGTAACCACTCCTGAATTTTTCCAAGTCTTCTCAAACTCTCTGACCAGTTTAAAGTACTAACCTTCCACTAGGCAACAGAAGGGACAGGTTGGACAAACCAATTTTAGTATGCGACATGGCAAGTTCCTCTGAGAGCTTTATCAGCTGTTTATTAACGGTTGAGGAGAAGGTTGATAAAAACAGCTGTGCAGAAAGATTATATGTATTTCCCATGCTGACATTCATACTGACTCGGAGTTCACAAAAGCCTCATGAAATATTAGCTGTAAAGCAGTATCTATTTAGGCTGGTCTTTAAACAGATTACACCTCATTTTGTCAATCAGGACCTTTCATCAGAAATAAAACAAGCAGAAGTAAATGAGAATTTATAGACAAATCCCTTGCCTCAAAATTTGCTGCTTTTACAAACATTACACACAGCTACTACAAGAAAGGTCACGGGAAGAATGAAGTTTGGATGACTGGTACTGCAGACAGCAGCAGTAAACATTTCTCTTTGCCCCTGGTAGCTTAACAGTGTGTGCAGCAGGACCAGAGGAATGGAGGGGAAGATCTCACATCCTCACTCTTACTACTCTTGAGTGAAGGGTGCAAGTTGGATGCCAGGGAACACCTACTTGCAAATGCTTATGTATCAGAGAGTTGTAAAGAAAATGGATAGAAAGGACCTGCAGAAGTTACCTAGTTGAATGCTTCTCAACAGTTTTTCACCACTGGCTCATCAGATCTTAGATGGCACATTTACCAAACGATTAAAAACCCCATAATGTTAGCAAAATGTACAGCCAAATATAAGCGAAAAAATGAATATGACAGCAAAAAAACTAAAGCATGAATGATGCCATTTCAGCCCATGTGTTGTTTAGTTATACGAGAAAACAATTATGACAAAACCAAGTAAGATATATCTATCTTTGCTTAAAGTTTGGCTTGCACTTCAACTAAAAAAGGCTGAGAAATATTGACACAGACTATTGCCCTGTCCTAACTTTTGTATATGTTATTCCTCACAGCATTTGTTTGCTCTGTAACCAAAGACTTTCAGGGATGGAAATTAAACAACTTCCATGAGGAACACACAGACCGATCTAGTGGTCGGTTGAGTTCACTGAGTAATCTGTTGGTCAAAACATGGCCCCTGTGATTCCTTCATTGAGCAATTTCTTAAGAAAATGAAAATAAGAATATAAAACCCATATATAACCCATGTTCTTTCATTCTTTGCTGGAAAAAAGCACTGATTTTCAGAGAGAATTAAACAAGGGATAATTAAAAACTAAACATAAAAGAATGAAATATTGAACATCATTAGCTCCTGAGACAATTTTAATGACCTTACTCAAAACTGCCCTGAAAGTCATGCCCCGAAAGCAATGTTGTGGTACTAGGATGTTAAATCAAAAACCCAGGAACTAGCATTATATGATACTATGGCATTAGAAGATATTATGATAGTAGCCTTTCACATTTGCAGATCCTTCTTTCCTCACAAGATTTGACAATATTATTCTAGTCTCTATCTATAGGTATCAGAGAAAAATGACTGCTGCAGTTGCAAAGCTGGCCAAGCGTGTTCAGAAAAGGCTTGGCATGGGAGCAGGAGTGATGCTGTACCTCAGGAATTAGGGATCACGTGCTCCTGTTACTAGCACATGAAAATGTTCAGCAAAATGTTACAAAACCTGCCTTCTAGTCTTAAGCACAAGCCAAGGCGTCCCATCTGGCATGCCAGGCCAACGCGGGGATCTGCGTGCTGCTGCGCAGGAGTTGCCAAGAAGTACAAATGAAGGTGTGGTACGTGGGAGGTAGGTGCTGCTGGTGAAAACGCAATTTGCTATATGGTAATATTATCCCTGTAACAATCCAGTAAAAGTAGCAAAATGGTCATCTCTGGGAGGCAATATTGTGCTATAAAAACAAATCCCTTACTCTCCAGAGAATACAGCTCATCTTGCCTGGTTACCTGAGAAAGTCCATCACTCTTTTTGCTTAATTGTCAAAAATCAGCTGTGAAGTTCTTGGCTGCAGGTATCTGGGTTTGAAGTCTACAGGCTGGGAAGGGGCACGATCAGTGGAGATTCCTCCTTCTGGAATTGATTCTTCCTTCTGTCTAACACAGTCCTGGTGCTTTGACTGAAGCAGGCTGTGGAAGATAGATTATATCAGTATAGTTTCAAATATATGTTTGTTGTGTGCACATGAATATGAATTAATAATACTTTAACATGCTTCAGCACTAGTGGGAGCAAAGATTTATTACTCAAAGATTCTCTGTATGTAGGTAAGGACCAACTCTTCCTTTTATATAAAAAAGGAAGATAATTTTCTGTCAGTTTAGCACAGAGACATAAGATGAAAGATAATCAAATTGCTAGTAATCAAGGATGGTTAAGAAGAAAATTATTAGATATGAAAAACATTTTTTCAAATAATCCTCTGAAACACCCTTCAGTGCAAGGCTTCAAGACTGAACTAAATGTTGCTCTGCATTCTGTGTAACCTTAGTTTGTGAACCTCATTTAACCAAAAACCCTTCTTAAGCAAACAGGTTAATGTCCCTAGATGCTGATTAATTATATTGAAATTTCCCTCAAGCATCAAATCACTTGTTTATCTGAAATTGTTCTTTGGCCACTTTCTGCATACAGGTAATCAAGCATATGATACAGTACAGATGTCATCTTATTATTTTACCTAGTAACTCCAGAAATGAGCACTAAATTGGAAGGAATACTGTAGCGAGATTATCTAAAGTTATAGATAAAGTGAAAAGAATTTCTATTTTCAAGACCATGCAGCTCCTAATGACCATTTTAAATTATTCCTTACTCATCATGAGAAATATCTGGCCTACAGAATTATCGTGTTAGCCTTGACACTGTGGGCTAATTAGATGTTAAGCATAACAGCTCAAAAAGGAAAAAGCCTTCTTCAACATTAATTCATGAGAGGATCGTTTGAAGAATTTGTACGGCAAACTGTTTTTGTGCACAGTGCTCAGAGGAAGCCAGAGAAACACCAACGTTGCAGGAAATTTCCAGCCAGGAATTGAACCCAGCATGCTGAAAATCAGGATTCTGCCAAACCTCAGTCTGCAATGGTCACGCATCTCTTTTAGAGAAACACCTGTATCAAACAGCAATGCCTAGGGACCACGACTGTTTTGCTGAGTTAGCTGAGAAAAGCAATCGTCCCTGCCCCAGGAGATGCTGGTGTGGAGACACTTCCCTGCCTGGTGCTCTAAAAAGCAACTACAAATTCCTTCTCATAGTTGTTGCTCAGGGTTTTTTTCTGTCAGAATTATGTTATTTGTATGCAATCGCTGGTATAGTACAAACCTTTTAACCAGGATAGTCTTAACCAGGACATCTCCATGGTTGCTAATTTAGCACAATTACACTTAATGACAGTGGAACTGCTTAACAGGGATATAGTCATTCAGTGACACAGGGAGTTAAGTATTAGCAAGCTCTTAAATCAGCATGAAATGCCAAACTTCACTTCCATCACAAACAGAGATTCCTGTAATAATAAGGAAATAAATGCCAAAGAAAAATGAAATACTGTGAATAACCTCCTTACTGGTGTAGTTTTACTTTGGTGGGTACTTTATGGCACGGCAGGTCTTTTCAGAACGATTTTTGTCTCTCCTTATCAGGATAGCTGTTTAATTGAGTTGGCTGTCTACCAGTTCAGGGGATCCTACTGAATTAACATCCAGATTGGCTTAGCTTTAGCTAATCAGATGTGCAGGTGTGGTGTTCCTGCAGGTCTTTCAGTTGGAAAAACAAAGCTTATATGTTGAAGAGTATAGTTCAGAGCAATGAAGAAGATATGTTGCAGCTATTATACGTTCCTTAGCATACCAGACTGCTTTTCTTCCTTTTAAATTTTATATCACCATTACAAATCACTATTGGAAGAAATCTGTTTTGTTTACATTAAATGATTATATATTTATAAACTAGATGTTTAGATTAAGAAAAAGAAAATAAGAAACTAAGAAAGAAGTCCACAATAAATATGGGAAAAGTGTCTAAATCATTATTAAATTGCCTAGCAGCTAGGATGGCTGTTTTTCCAGTGATAGAGCACCAATCCAAATCACTCTAGAAAGCAGGGCACAAACCCAATTTCCATTTATCCCCGCAGGTTTTCTTCATGCCACAAAAAATTAAAAAAAAAAGAACAAAAAAAGAAAAAAAAAAAGGAAGAAGAATAAATTACTTCAAGAATTAAATTAATGACCAGCTAACAAATAGCTTTACTTTCAGCAGCCCACGTGTAATTTCAAGACCTAAAGCCAAACCTGGCTGTTCCTGTGGAGATTTTTAGGATGTGCAAGAACGGGATGGTCCTCATCTTTCCTGAAACACCTACACCTGCCCCAGGGCCCTCAGGACCCTGGGTCTTGTACTGAAAGCATGAGGCGAGAGGGTTTCTACTGCTACGGCCAAAGATGAAGAGGATGTAGTGCAATCCCCTGCCTATGTCATTGTCCCCACCCTCTCCATGCTCACTACAGCTCCATGAAAAAGGCACGAGGTCTGTGCCTGAACACAAACCCTTTCCTGCTGAGTTTTCTCTCTGCCCCAGCAACCCTCTGTATTCCCCACTTCTCCATTCCCAAAGTAGCGGGCTGTGCTGCACACTCTGCCTTCCATACTCTCGGTCAGCCCAGGACAACAAATAACAAAGTAGAACACATTAGTAGGGTTTTATGCAGAAAAAAATTCATTACTAGCAAAGTTTCTAATTTGTGCAGGTATATTTCAGATAACAAAAAGGACTGGGAGAAAGGGGTACATCATCAAGACTTTGTTTTGTGCTTCTCAAACCACAGAGTTCTTTTCTTCTTTCACAGTAGATTTTTTGTTTTCCTCTATTTGGCCACTGAACTCCTCCAGTGAGAATATGGAATTTCCTTCCTATACAGGGACATCCTGTCTTTTGGCATTTCTTGGAGTAAACATGCAAGACCAGCTCTGCATCACTCAGTGAGGCTCTTAAGGTATCACCGCCTTCATCAGATAATGGCCTGATATTGTTGGCTACATCAGACAAATAATTTTTTGAAGCATGTTGAGGCTAGAAAGTAACCAGCTTTAGCTACAAAGACAGATTGCTGTGTGTTACTCTCTTCAGAGGAGGAATAGGATTATTTTGTACTCAAGCTCTCCAGTCGACTAGGAGTTGGCTGTACACTTTTTGCATCTGAGCCTTTCGTCTTTCTTCTCTTGTTTTGCCATGGCTTCTTTTAGGACCCGTGTTGAGCCAGACTGCTCCTGAGAAGGAATTTACACCTTGGCACATCAGCTCCAGAAGCTGTAAAAGTGTAACAGCACTGATGTAAATGTCTTACTTTCTAAAGTACACAGCAAACTGTATGCATTACCGGAATAAAAAAGATTCCAGCCTTCCTGTAGTGATAGGCCAAGGGTCAATCATTTTAAACTGAAAGAGGAAAGATTTAGATTGGATATAAGGAAGACATTTTTTATGATGAGGGTGGTGAGACACTGGAACAAGTTGCCCGAAGAAGCTGTGGATGCCCCATCCCTGAAGTGTTCAAGGCCAGGCTGGATGGGGCTTTGAGCAACCTGCTCTAGTGGGAGGTGTCCCTGCCCAGGGCAGGGGGGTTGGAACTGGATGATCTTTAAAGGTCCCTTCCAACCCGAACTATTCTATGATTCTATTCTTCTTGTGACTTAAATCATATTTCGGAATACTTACAGTATGGAAGTGCCCGAAGAAGTAGAAAAACATGACTTTCCCGACTAATACAAAATTATGGAAACTTCACAGTATAACAGGAAGGCATATGTACAAAAGATCAGCGTGGAATCTATACAGGATCTCCTGAATATTTTCTTCAGCTGAGTTTCTGAACTCCCTACCAAGCTGTTAATCACATAAAGAATCTCAAACAATGAACACAATTCATGTTGTTTGCAGAAAGAAAAAGCAATTTATTATTTACAAGAAGATATAGCAAATAAATACTAGATGTCCACTCACGGGTAGTTTTGTCCATACTGCCAGGTTGCTGAGGGTATATACACCGGTTTTGTTCTTTAGTTTATCCCGGTTTGATTTCATTCATAATTGACAATTGCATTTGCCTTTTTATATTTGCAATAAAATACTGTGCAAACAAAATTTGGGAGTATACATGCAGTAAATCTTGTATCAACACTGACTGGCTGACAGACTTGGAATTGATTCACTGATTAGTTTGAGAGTGATTCATATGAGTGCTTAATTTAAATCCCTGATTTAAAAACATTTATAGGAAGAGAATTGACAGCATAAATAGCACTTCAAAGCGCTACAACTGTTCCTTCCATGGACTCTGCTTTTTGCTCTGAAGTGTGTGGGAAAGTTGTTGCTCAGGTACAACATGCCATAAGGTGATGATGTTCAGATGCCAAATTTTTCAGCCCTTCTTGCGATAAGAAATTATAATTGCTAACAGATTTTCTAAGGAAAAAGTGGAAGAAACCCCACTTTTTTATAACTGAGAGGAACACCAAGAGATGGCTGAATAGGGTACAAAGGTTACATTTTTGATATACCCACAGCTGGAATTTCAGTGTGCTGTATGTACACTACTTCTAGGCAGGACATGACAAGTAAAATCGCATTTTGGGTTCAGATAATAAAAGAAGTCCCTGTAGAGAGTCCAATGGTTTGCTGGTTCAAGTGTTAACTAGACTAGAAGCTTCTCCCAGCACTGTCATGTCAGACCTGGCGCTTTCCCTTTCTATACACCGCTGCCCAATACGCATGGGAAACCCGTAGTCCAGGTCCAGCCATGGCCTTCCAGGCTGGTCTGCTGTTCCGACTGCCTTGCAGTTCTCCGGGAGCGGTGCAGGAAGGATCCTGTATAATGAACACATTAATACCCAAATGTCAGGGCTAACACTGGAAAAGAAGGGGTTCTTGACACTGAGTCTTGTTTTGAAAGGCATTATGAAAAAAAAAAAGAAGTCACAGCATTAAAAACTGCTCTCTTGCATAGGTTATGAAGGACACAACCCTAGGAGATCAAATAAATTCAATTATTTCTTTTTATTAGGACACAGCTGCATGCTCCTCCTTAAACAGGCCGACTACATATCCTCTTGCATCTTTGAACTCATCCAATTTTCGTTGTTTGTCATGGGATACTTCTAAGGCCACTTCCTTTCTCAAAGTCAAAATCACAGCAGCTTTTTAATAGATAAAATAAATTACTGGAAGTTCTCATGTCTTAATTTATGTACATATACAATCATTGTTTAGTTGACCCTTTCATGTGTTTAAATCTGCCTGGACATGCTGGAATCAGCCAGTTTCTAACGGAAGATGACAAATGCCCAATTGCATTACACTTTTTTTCCATTCTCCAGCTCCTTTGGGTATGATTTATAAGTTAAATCCAACACGCATGTAACACTGTCCACTAAGATCCAACATACGGTGTTGCCCAGGCAGATTTCCCAGATATTTGGAAGGTATACAGGCAGAACTGATGTTCTCTGTGGCGAATTTATTTTTGTGAAGTACTTTTGCAGCTCGTAGCAAATTCCATTCTATTTGTTGTGGGCATATGCAACATGAATAACAGTACAAATTTGTTGTGCTGCTCTGCCTATACCTTCCTAGGTAATAAAAGAAAATTGCCTCTTTTTCCTATTCAGTACTTCAGGCTGCCAATAAAAGTGAAAAGTTGCAGTAACCACCCATCACGATTTAGAAGGGATTTTCGTTATTTTACAGAAGTCAGGCAACACAGAGCTGACCTAAAGTGGTCAGCAGTGACCTGGATTATATTCAAATTAACACCTGAAGGGAGAAATCCTCCAGACCTCATCATTAGTCCGTCCAAAGCAGCTCCGCCTTGGTTTGGAGCGAGTTGAACCCTATGGAGTTGGTATGTAGAATCAGGGAGAATGGATTCTGGCCTTTTAGTGTCTTCTGCCAAAGGAAAAAATTGATCATAATGTTAATACTTGACTAGTGGGCACATACAATAGTGTAATTTTGCTGGGCTTATTCACAGTTCTTCAAAAAAACAAAAAGCACAATTCTTGTTCCTGCAAAAACAGTAAGGAAAAAAGAAAGAAAAAAGAAGAAAAAAGAAAGGAAAAAAAGAAAAAAAAGGAAATTGCTCTGCAAAAACTTTTTCTTCATCTTTTGAAATAAGCTCATGGCAATCTGTCTTCATTAAAACTGTAAGGGATCTGGCTTGGGTCCTGGAATAGACTCTGGTTCCTTTTAAAACAGGGAAATAGCTCCTAAATATATTGGGCTGCTTTTTGGAATTTATGAAGCAGAACACAAATCTAAGAGCTGGCAACATTTAATGGTAATGAGGCAATTCTTACATGAGAGAGTTCATTACAGGATCAGCTCATGATGTTTCCCAGCAGCTGGAAAATGGAATCCTTTGCAAGCTGTGAATGAAAAATCTTGCTTTAAAATTATCTTGTGTATACCTCAATACACAATTAGTTTAAAATGGCAGCATAGCAGAATTCATCCTGCTGCTTCTAATGCAATGGGTTTTATTTTCCTGAAGGAGGAAAATATGTTTTCCTCGTACAATGCTGCTGTGCCACCTGAGCTGCAGCACGTGGGGGAGAGTGGGCCCTGCCTGTGCTTTGCTCCTCTGCAAACGTTCTGAGACAATCAACCCTGCCCTTGGACGAGGCAGAAGCTCTCCTTGTATCCAAAGAGCACAAGGACGAGGATTGTGTCTGGCTCCGTGGTGCAAAGAAGAGGCATTTCCTTACAAAGGCACGTTTCTTAATTATCTGCCATCACGCCCCAAGTGGTCCCCCCTACTGTATTTTTGCCATCAGTTGGTTTTGCAGCAGAAGTATGGCCCAAGAGGAGCTCGAAGTCTCTTTCCAGTCTCATAGCTGGAGCAAGTTTTCCAGCACTGAGCCATGCAGACGCGATGCCTACCCCCCAGCTCACTCTCTATTCTTTCACTACTCAGATTTTGACCAGGATGAGTCGGGATACGCTGTTTTTCAAAGTGTCTGTGTTGGTCGGCCAGTGGGTGCTACTACAGTAGAAAATCCAGTTGTTTACTTTCTCATTTTGCATTTTTTTTCTGGTGGTCTGCAGTGTGCATGCTGAGAGATTCTCTAAACGATCCAGGGCTGCAAAAACAATCACCCCAAAATGTGCAAGTCCCATGGGAAATATTTTCCCTCTAGGTTGCTCTTTGCTGCTTTTCAAAGTATTATTTTCCAAAGGTGATGAGGACTATTTCACTTCACTTGCTACCTGAGTGCTGTCTCAAGTTTAAAAGAGATGTAAATCAGTTAAAAGCAACAGAAGGACAACAAAACATCCCACTTGGCCTTTTTAAGACTGTAGAAGCACAGAGGACATCTAGAATTGAACCTCTCTGGAGGCATCCCATCACTCCAAGTCAGCTGCAGTTTCTCACCAGTTACTGAGCTGTCTCCCGCAGTCGATGCTGGTGTAGAAGGGGCTGGTGGAAAAAAATCTGGCAGGAAAACGAAGAATACCCTGGAGACTAAGGACAAAAGCTGATTCCCCCTCTTAAGCTGAGCACTCCGTTCCCCAGCCGGCTGAGGGAGCTGGCTGCCATCGCTATTCCCCTCCTCTCCAATTAGGCATTATGCAAGGCTCAAATATGCCTCAGGAGTGAGGCCACAGAAAACACAGCTGGGGAATCAGGAGGGGTGTGGGGAGAGAATGGAGATGAACTGAAACCCACAGGGATTTTTAAAAGAAAGGCCTCTATGAGAAGGAGCTGTGGGTGCTTCCTTGCGGAGGCTTGCAAACCTTACATCAGCAGCCTTACTGATGTCAACAGATAGGCAGGCTGGGCACAAACAACAATGTGAGTCAATGCCAGCAGTTATTTCCATAGTCTTATTTGTCATCTCAGAAAATAAATTATAGACAACTACATATGTTAGGTAATAAGCAGTATTTTTTTTTTAAACAGGTGGATTGCGGGGGCAGAGGTCAAAGAAGCTTAAAAACTCCTCACTGGAAAGAGTGTTGAGGAGTCGCAAAGTAAGATGTTAGACTGCTGAACCAAGATATTTTTTTTTGCTTCAGACAGAAGACGTAAAAGAAAACACCAAAAAAAACAACCAAAAAAAAATCTGGCAGGAAAACAAACAGGTATCCCAGCTGCAAAGAAGGCCAAACCATCAGCTAGAAACAGATTGCTGAAGGAAGATACCCAAGTAAGTCAGCCAAGTATTTATTCTGATTTATACCAATGCTTGGCCCAAAGCCCCAAACACGTTAAAATATACAAGACGAACAGCAAAAGTATGAATGAAAATGCAACTTCAAGTTCAGATTAATTTTATAGCAACTTGAAATTATTGTTGTCCTTCACAGAGCAACCACGAATGGTTTGAATTTCATAGAGAAGAGAAATAAGGAACAGTACGCTCTGAATGGGACATGAGAGAGAGAGAGAGAGAATACCCTCCAATAAACCAATACCAGCAGCTTTCCTGGTAATGGTTATTTTTTTTTTTGTTATTGAGACGAAGAGGCTGCAATTCTTGTCCTACAACTCAACCAGGACTTACAGGCTTGCAGCAAGTTTCTGGCTGATTTTTTGCCTCTCTCAACAAGAATTCAAACTAGCTAGTAGCAGCAATTTCTGTCCTGAAATCCAATCTGTAGCTCTAAGAGACTATCATGTTGTCATGGCTCAGTGAGACTAAAAAAGAATTTCACTGGTGTTTGCAAATAGAGTGATACGGCTGAAAGCCTAGGTATGCTCTTCTATGCTGGAGAAGGTATCATTTAACACTCTTGGACCCAATTTTATTCTCATTATAGGCAACTGATGACTTCCCAGTGAAATCAGCGGGCAGAAATCAGACCTCTTACTGTGAACTGACAGACAAATAATAATCTGCTACATAGGAGAATGTAATTTACCCTGCATGTTAAATAAGTGATTTTTTAATAGCTCTATAACATCAGGGGTTCTTTAAAAATATAGGACTGTCATATTAAGATGCATAAATGACAATGCATCGACATGAAAAAAGCCAAGAGCTCAGAAAAGTTGCAAAATCTTTCGGCGAACACCCTCCCACTCCTGGATGCATTAGAGGTGCTTTTCTTGAAGCAACAGAGAGAATAGAGCGAAGGAGAAAAGCCTGAACATGGGGGAAGGAAAGCACGAGAAAGAAGTTCTCCAGAGATGAATCTGCCATTATTTTTAAGACTCTTTTATTATTGCCAGCTTAATTATAACTGGATTTGCTAGAGAGGATTCTGTCGAGCATTGTAGCACCTGGCCTCACTCTTTCTTACTCTCTTGCTGTACCCAGAAATGGCAGCGATGTTGCAATCCTTGAAGTACATGCTCATAAAAGCAAAAACCCACAGGGAAGCCCGGTGCGTTTCTTTCCACGGGCTTTGTGTCTAAGGAGTGAAACCATGGTTAATTACCTGCCTCCAGCCACTCCTTAAAAGCTGAAGAGCTTTTCTTTGTATTTGTATGGCTACAGTAGCCATGGCAGCTGCTCATTTATTAGTTGCAGCACACATTAAAGCAGGCTGGGTAACTAGACTGTGTGGAAGGTGAAGATACGTGCAAATTTCTATTTAAAAAAAAAAAGCCGACAGTGTGTTTACTGAGAGCAGGTAATGGAGATGCTAATCAAAACCAGAAACTGCCTCGTATTTTGACATAAAGCAAGAATGACTAATAACCTAATATTGCACTGATGTACGTAATTATGCATCTGACATGTCTAACTATCCCAGGCACCTGATAATACATCATTCACTAAAGATGGGCCGGAATCAACTGTTTTCCTCTCAAATTTGAATTGCCAAAATCTTTGACAATATTAGATGTTGTATTCAGACTGGGATTTAGGGTTAAACATAATCACTGTCTCCAGCGAGAGAGAAGACTCTAGGGGTGGATTTCCCTGATATTTAGTGTTTGGGTGAGGAAGGGTAAGAGTGGAGGAGAAAGGGCACTGTGTGATATCACAGTATAAACATTACTGCTTCTGACTCTGCCAGGAAGCTGTTATTGAGAGAACAAGATGCAACCAGTTTTCATACTGTATGTCCACATGAGGAGATCATGAAGAGCAGCGATTCTGTTCTCACTCTTTTCTCGTGGGGACAAACCCTGTGTCAAAGTGGTTGCTCTCACACATGGGTCTGGAGGGCAATTGTCATATTCACTTATGGGACTGGCCGTAACCATTTCTCTGCCCTCTTCCCTGACATTCCCATAACTAACTCCAGTGGCCAACCAGATGTTCGGAGCCCTGCATCACCTCCCCAGATGTTGCCATTCCAATTCTTCTGCCAGTCAGGCACCAGACAGGCTGACTCGCCTTAATAACCAAGTTATCTTGGTAGGCTTTCTCCAAACTGTACCTCTTCTCAAAGAGCTCACACTCGTATCATCATCTCCCTTGCAAGGGAGGAACCACTTTTAATTTGATCCAGAGCCAGGACCTGCTTGCTGTTCATTGCTTGGAAATTTTATGTTCAACCCCAGTTCGGCGCTATCTTTCGCCTTGAAGATGCCACCAAAGGTTAGTTTATCAAGCACACGCATTTTACAACATAATGGGAGTGCTGCCACCCCGCGGTGGCTGAACCTGCATCACATCTTACTAAGATCAGCCCATTTAGCAGAGGGCTGGCGTTTTTATGGAAGGACACGCTAAATACGTCTTCAGGGAGGCGTTGTCTGAGAGCACCTGTTTGGTTTTGTACCCAGGATTTCTAAGGAAAACTAAATAGTCATAGTCTTTAAAATAAAATAAAGTAAAATAAAGAGTGTAAGGTGTTTGGTTGGCGTGGGAGCTGACTTAGGCCACAAAAAAATGGCCATTATCTGACTTGTAGCTACTACAGAAGAGCCATTTCTGATTCTCATGCAGAGGAATTAAATGTAGGAAGGGGGGGAAATTACATAGGCTTGTCCTTGAGGTTAAAGAGTTGCCAAACTTTCACTTGAAGCTCAAAACGGGCTGAAATTTCTCCCTGTGAATTTCTGTATTTCTGTAAAACAAAAAGCAAAACATTCTTCTTGCTCTACTCTCGCTGCAAGGGAGTGGTTGGTAAGCACTATCAACAGCTTACAAGTATGTTTAGGGTATAATAAAGCTTGGTTTTACGATTTCCTGCTTTCTCTTTTTAATCCCTAAAGTTAAAAGTAGCTGTAGATGCAGAAGAAAATTGCAGTAGTATAACTAACAGCGGGAACGTATGCTAGTACAATTTAACTTCTTATGTGGCTTGTAGAGATTTATATCAGAAATACTAAACTTGGCCTGAATGAAACATTAACAGAAAAGTGCGTATGAAAGTATGAAAGTATGGTGTGGGAGTGCAAACACAATGTACATGGTGTGGGAGAGACGTCTATAGCACAATGTGTTAGTGACTGAAACCAACTTTGTTTAAAAAAAATATCAGTTTCCTCTTCCATATGGTCTCTCGCTGAGTTTTGTGAAATTAATTTTGTACGTGCTGCTTTGATAGAAGCATCCAGGAACAAGTGACAATTAACAATTAACAGTGAACACACGACTAAGGAACAAATCTGTCAGTATGTCAGACCGGAGACTAAACTTCAGGCAGTTCTCCTAGTTTAGGTTCTTTTAAAGAAAGTATTCTATAAACTGTTTCTCTCACCCGTTTAGGTCCCTGGGATCACTGCCATATCGCATGCAGTGAAGCCATGCTAAATCAGCAGGATAGACGGTCCGAAGATTTAATAGAGCAGAATGGTGCTGCAGAAGCTTTTAAAATGTTCACACGTACTAATCTGGGGTGAGATGCACAAATCTTGAATCCTTTTACAAAGTAGTAATGAAAAAAGCGCCATTCAGATAAAGTCAACTGATATATTAATGAACTTTTTTAAAAGCAAAAAATTATCCAAAACACTGACATAAAGAATCATTTGAACAAAAACCTCCCAAGCCCTTTTCAGTAAAGCATGTGGATTTGAGTTTCAAAAGCTCTGAAGCATTTGAAGGTGCTTTAGAGTAGAGATTCGTGAAATTTATTTTTTTCTTTCAAAGCAGTTTTGGTTTCAGTCAACATGAATACCTCTATAAGTCCCAGAATTAGTGAAATGGGGTTTCCTACAGAGTTGTCTCTCCTGGTCGATCACCTCTGATGTCCAACAAGAGCTCATGCTTCCTTGAAGTTCTTCCCACAGCTCAGACATGGAAAAGATCCGTCTGCCCTGGGGTTTCCCTGTCAGCAAAAACCTGGGAAGGCTGAGCAGGTGCCCAGCCAGGACACCTACAGAGGGGTTTTTTGTCTTTCTCCCCCATTTTAAGAAATTTGATTTTTAGAAACTGCATCTCTCTCAGCTTTGGCAGAAATCAGCGAGTAAGTTAAAGAATTGGAAGGGACACATACACAATCACCCCGAAACACAAACAATCTAGCTAAGTGTGATTAATTTGAGCCTTTTATGTATAGGAGAGTAGGCTAATAGGCATTGCATTAGGCGTCCTTGGTCAGTTCTACGCTCCACAACAATGAAGATTTTAAGCTTGCCAAGCAACAGCCCCACTGTTTTTTTTTTTTCAGTATCTTTTCCTTCATTACCTAATCTTGCACTAGGACTTTTTGTGGTTCGCAGACATAACTCTTCCCACTTTTACAGACAACCTGCTATTTTTAAAGAGTGTGCATGTTGACCCCTTCCCACTCATTTCTACATGTGGGGTAAATTCTTGGTACTGGCGCAGGAGGTCCATAGGAGACAGCACTGAGAACAATGAGTTTCTAGGATATTTCCAATCCTTATCCACAATTTAAATGAGATTACTAGTACCATAATGATTTTGCTTTTCTGTATCTAAACTCTGCTCCGTAGAAGCAGCAGAGTCCTGACATTTTCAAGACACGATGAAAGGCAAAACAGTTTGCATAGGTACCCATGGATGTTTGCTTTAGAAGGAAATCAGATGTGGGCAACAGGGAAAAAGGATGGCAATGTATTTGGCAGCTTATTTCATCTCCATTAACTTCAGCATGGTCAACAGCCACCGCTAAGTGTCCCTTTTTACTTCCTGCATATATCTGAATAAATGCAGACCAAAGATGCAACAATTAAACGATAGGTTTTTCCCTTCAATTAGTTTTCGATTTGGAGGAGCAGCCAAATAGTATATAACTTAGGAATGGGAGGAATGATAGGAGGAGAGCATACACGCAAGCCCCAAAAGCATCCTCTCCATTTGTTGCGGCCAGTTTAGCATAACTAGAATTAACTCCAGTTACAGTGCATGAAAATGTGCCACTGTTTTTACCTCAGCACCTCTGCCCGCTCATGCTGTGTGCCTGGCTGGCACTGCAGAGGGCTCTCACCATAAGACAAGTGGTTGAAAACTGGCTTGAACTGTGACTGTAGCCCAGCGCGACCGTGTGCACAGACAACAGGTCTCAGCTAGGAGACAGTCACTAACGGCTTAACTGGCAGCAAAGTCTGCCTACAGGAGTTACAAAAAGCCTTCAGTATTAAAAAGCCCTACCGTTGTTATTGTTTGAGAACGATAACGATTTATTGTTGTTTAGACAATTATTCTACCACCCGATGACCTCTCCCCACCTGGGAAGGGGAATCAGGAAAAAAAGGGAACATGAGGGTGGAAATATAAATAGATTTAATAGGATAAGACTAAATAATTAACAATAATACTAAAGAACCAGTATTGATCCCAATAGCAATACAAAATATACAAGGATTATACTCAGCCAATTCTATCAGCAGGAAGCTGTGCACTCCCAGCAGTGGACAGCAAATGTCGGACACTGTGAGCGCTACGGCTTCAGGAGGAAGGGAAGGGCTCAGGAGTCTGGCACCAGGGCAGGGAGTTCTCTGGACCGCTGCCATCAAGGGAGAGAGGGCGACTATGCAGCGAACTTTCTAATTTATATTGAATATGACATTCAGGGTATAAAATAATCCTGTTGGCCAGCTTGGGTCAAGTGCCCGGGTCTTGCTTCTCCGCATCCCTGCACCTGACAAGGCTCGAAAACACTGAGACCTTGAATCCCACATAGCCTAGCTGGCTATAAAGTAAATATTTTCATGAATTCAGACACTGGAGTCTTCTAAAAGTGCAGCATTCCCAAGCATTAGAAGAGAAAATAGTCCTGTGTCGCCC
Organism: Dromas ardeola; assembly: GCA_013398915.1. NCBI lineage: Eukaryota > Metazoa > Chordata > Aves > Charadriiformes > Dromadidae > Dromas > Dromas ardeola. Next base: position 365,564 of record VYZM01018199.1, read on the forward strand.
AGACCAGGACAACCCTCTATTGAAAACTGAACTTACCTCCTATGAGCAAAGGGAGGAGAGCACAGCTAAGCAGCAGGGGCTGATAGATGCTCCTCTCCATCCAAGCCTGGAGCTTGACCACGCGGTCTCTGTCATCCCTTCGCAACTGAGATGGGTGCTCAGTCATGGAGGAAGCATAAGCACTCACACACTCTGTTTTGGGGGTTGTTGTAGGCTCTTACATTGTTAGCAGCAATCTTTCTCCTGTTCAGAGTATGAGAGGCACATTACCAGGGTGGGCTGGCCTTCTTCCAACCAAACCCTGATAGTTTCAAAACCTTAACTAGGGGCTGCTGTAGCTGCAGTCATAGTTCAATAATTTGAGCAGGAATTAAGTTGCAGAACGAATACAGGTTCTGTTCTTCATTGAACACACAGCCAGAGCATAATTAAAGTAGCTTTCATGGGATTTATGCTTACTAAACAGCCTCAGATACTTTCTTCTGAACTTGTACTCCATCTGAATCAAGGGAGAAAATATTTCTGCTTTAAATCCATTAACTTTTTCCATTAGAGAGAGCAACCCCTATACAATTGTTTTACAGACAAGCCAATGGAGATTTTCTGATTACCCACTTACTGATTTAGAAGACAATCAATGTCCAACTTAGCCATAGTCTTTCAGCAGCCACTCAGTTTTGTCCCCACACAGCTGTCTCCACCCCATAAAAGGAGGGGATGAAGTTTTAGGTGATTAGGAGTGATTAGAACAGGGTACCATTAGCTTACTGTCTGTTTCAAACTCAAAAAGGGAGCGCAGGAGTCACGACTCCACATTCCCTTCTCTACCTGCTATGACGGGAGCTAAACAGTGTGGGCCAAGAGCATCAGTGTCACAGCATGAAGCCAACCTCCCAAGTCACAAGCAGAGCCGAAAACTGACTCTATTTTCCTTCTCTTCCAGATCCCCTTTGGCAGCACTCAACGCATACCCTGCCTGCCATCCAGGTAAAGGTCTTATGAGTGGAACAGTTATGTCCGGATCATGGCAGCCCAAGGGGGAAAAAAAGGGCACAACAGCAAGCTACAACTCTAGAAGGAACCCTGCCAAGGCACCAACCTAATGCCTATCGGTTTCCTACTTCTCACTTTCCTCACCCTAGTCCTCGTCCTAATCACAACCCTAGGCCTGGGCTAAGACTTCTTCCCTGGGACATGCTGAACCTCCAGGTGTCGATTGCTGGTGGGAGAGTCCTGCTGGCAGCAAGCCCTCGCTGGCACAACCTGAACCACTTTGGAGACAACGTGATTAAGTAATCTCATGGATGGATGGAGTAAATAATTTATTTGGGTAAGTTTTGGTCATACAGGCACTGGTGTAGGGGACCAAACATCACTTCTTTAGTAATGTGTTACAGGTAGCAAAGAAACAACATGGCAAAGGCAAAAAGCAAAGGGAAGGGTGAGCAGACTCTGCTCTGGGCTTCTCCTTGCTCTTCAAGCACTTTCAGATCAAACAATAAGAAAGGCCCCCTTTTTGTTTCATGCTAAGTTTGCTATGAAAAGCCTTTTTCTCATATTTAAGATACATGAAACCCTGCCAGGACAGACCTAGTCATGAAGTCATCAAAAAAACCCCCTTCTCCCCACAGGCGTCTATTGCTAAGCATGAGGAGAAGGAACCATGGCAGCTATTCCCCTGTTTACTCAGCTGAGAGAAGGTTCTGCCTGGTGCACCTGAGGCCCCTTCTACCAACATATCCCATCTCCTCCCCGCACCATCTGATCCACACAGCTGGTGCTGCGTCAGTACCAAGTGCACAGAAGTAGATATGCTGTACCCCCCTCAGCTCTTTCTTCACATTGCTAAACAAATAGGCAAAAATAACTAACACACATCACTGTTACTGCTACCGTTGTATCCTCTTCCCATTACAAAGCACAAAACAAGAACAGCACAGATACAGGCTGGGCAGAGAATGGATGGAGAGCAGCCCTGACGAGAAGGACTTAGGGGTGTTGGTGGATGAGAAGCTCAACATGAGCCAGCAATGTGCACTCGCAGCCCAGAAAGCCAACCGCATCCTGGGCTACGTCAAAAGAAGTATGGCCAGCAGGTCAAGGGAGGTGATTCTCCCCCTCTAGACCCCACCTGGAGTACTGCGTCCAGCTCTGGAGCCCTCAGCACAAGAACGACATGGACCTGTTGGAGTGAGTCCAGAGGAGGGCCACAAAGATGATCAGAGGGATGGAGCACCTATGCTATGAAGACAAACTAAGAGAATTGGGGTTGTTCAACCTAGAGAAGGCTTCAGGGACACCTTATAGCTGCCTTCCAGTACCTAAAGGGGGCCTCCAGGAGAGATGGGGAGGGACTCCTATCAGGGAGCGTAGTGATAGGGCGAGGGGTAACAGTTTTAAACTGCAAGAGGGGAGATTTAGATTAGATGTTAGGAGGAAATTCTTTCCTGTGAGGATGGTGAGACACTGGAACAGGTTGCCCAGGGAAGCTGTGGATGCCCCATCCCTGGAAGTGTTCAAGGCCAGGCTGGATGGGGCTTTGAGCAGCCTGGTCTAGCGGGAGGTGTCCCTGCCCATGGCGGGGGGGTTGGAACTGGATGATCTTTAAGGTCCCTTCCAACCCAAACTATGATTGTACGATAAGAAACCCCTCCAGGGAAAATAACCAGCTAAAAAAAGTTCGCTAGACGCTAACGAGCCCAGATCACGCTAAAAGCCGAAATTATGCCACCGAGGCAGACCGACATTAGCCCCAAACGCCCTCCTTTACAAGCCGCGGGAGGGAGCCCGGCAGCCCCCTCGGCCTCTCGGCCCTCCGGCGGCCGGTCCCGGGGCGGGCTGGCGGGGCAGGATGTGAGCTCAGGGCGCCGCCCCTTCCCCCGCCCGCCTCATGGTGCC